>OMKX01007678.1:3497-17701 GCA_900302425.1 Brosme brosme
ATATATATATCTATATATATATATATATATATATATATATATATATATATATTATGCTATCGGTGGCTGCAGTCAAAAGGTTAAATGGTGTTGGTTTTAGAGACAAACCTGTCAAATCAAGCATGTTTTGGTACTGTCCGTTGCAGAGCTGCGTCCCTTGTTCTTGTTGGTCCGTTGTTCAGGATGAGATTGAGATTCTTGGTGTTCACACTGTTAGTAGCATGACAAAAATACCAATCTTTTTAAATGTATGTGTAGTCTATAGTACATAGGAGCCTGTTAGCTGACATGCTGCTGTATCCAGCTACAATACAAAGCTCACAGAGGGCGATTAGGACTTCAGCCTGTCTTTAGCCCTTCCTCACATAGGCCAACTGATAAAGTAGTAAGTATAGTAAGATGACAAAAAAGAAATTATTTAAAATAATAATTTACGTATTATGTTTAAAATATAGCATTTTACCTTTCATTCTGTGTTTCAATCTTACCTCAATCACTTACAAGTGAGAATACAACTCAAACAGCAAACCACTTCATCTTCTTTATTTTCTGACGCCACAGTATTTGTTCACATTGTAGCGGTAACTTTGTACTGCTACATTCAACATTCCTATCCTCCGCCTGCATTGACTGTCTTTTAAAGTAGCAGTTAGCCAGTTTTAGAGAACGGCTAGCAGTCCTATCCTCCCAGATGTACAGCTCTTAGTCTTAACCTTCAAAACATAATTCGTTTTTTGTAACCCATCAAACAACTTGCGTGTAATTTCCTTGGTTCAAACAAGATCTTAAAATCTCTTTCACAGATGCAAGACAACAAGGCCTTCCTGTCCATGATGAACCATGTGCTTCAAACTGACAGTTTCTACTTTGCCACCAACTATGACCTGACACACAGCCTGCAGCGGCTGGCCAACACCAGCCCAGAGTTCCAGGAGATGAGCCTGCTGGAGAGGGTAGGATGGGGTACCGGTGGTGCATGACGTGTTGTCGGGATGCTCTCTGACCTTGGACTGACTGGGGAAGTTTCATTTTGTAATCTCATCATTTTAGTGTACAATCACGGTATTTGTGTAAAGGGATGCACTTGCTGATGAAGGACCACCACACCACTTCAGTATCTGTAGCATAGTGCCCACGAGTGTATTTAGTGTTTGGTTTCAGTAGCTTCCGTTCTGCCAGGTAAATGGCAGTTCACTGCCAATTTAAGTTGCAAATGTGTGGAGAAATGTAGGATTGCTGAATTTCAGTTAAACCATCTGCAATGATGCTAATTAGTCAAAACTACACTGGTATGGGAGATTATATCTCTTCACTCACAAAAGCTAGGCTATGAACCTGGCAAACAGTTTGCTTATCTCTGTTTGGTTTGTGGGCTGGATGTACTTCCTATTACAGTTGTTACAGCTGTCAGACCTCAAGTCTGTTGACATGGGTTAATGTGGATTCACCTTTTAGGCAGACCAGCGGTTCGTGTGGAACGGTCACCTCCTGAAGGAACTTTTTCCACAGCCAGAGGTAAAAAAACACCAAAACAAAAATATTTGTACATAATATACAGTTGTGTAGAGATATTTCAACAGAATAAGGATGAATTATGTTATGTTGATTTCTTGATTTTTGCTCTTTCCAGTTGCACAAGTTTGCCTTTCCAGTTGTTCACGGCTGTATCCTTTTCTTAATGATATTGGTGATGTCAATCATCAATGATTGATTATTGATTTCTCATTTAGCCTTGGTATGACCATTGTTACCCTACGCTACTCTGACAGTTTCTTTCTCACTAAACTATGTGTTGTGCTCCTACTGAACCATCAGGGAGAGTCAGAAGAAACTGTACAGCTGATGTAGACGTTAATATTTATTTTCTGTTAGTTTGTACTCTGATGCCAGTTTTATTATCTTAAATCATATTTTGTTAAGTCCTGCATGACTGTATCACATTTAAGCACCAAAATGTTACTACTTAATACTTACTAATACTTAATACTTAATAATGATATTATATATTTTAAGATAATTTAAAATGTATGTTGATTCAATTATACAAGGCATGATGATTAAAGGTATGCTGGTGTACAGTTTTGATCAAACTCAGGTTTGAACTTTAACCGCTCCACTAGTCATTATAATGAAGTCATGCTGCATCAACGGGAAGCTGTTTGAGTGGAACCTGATATCCAGGCGGAGCTGTTTTAGAGCTGGAGTGCGCTACTACGTCAGGGGTAACTACCCTCCACCCCCCATCCTTTGTCACGCTACCAACGCTGGATGTTTTTCCCTCCATGTATTGTCTCTCTTTTTTAAACAATGTGCCACCCTCCACGTCTGTACTTATTGGCCACACTTTGAGTAACCGGAAATTCAGAACCAAATCCATGATCCTATGCATTACAATCGCCTGCCTCGATTATGTTTCTGTGGGGATATATATTCATGAACTCGGTCGTTATCAGATCGAAATGCCTTGTATCCAAGGTCAACACTTTTCTCCAGCTACTCCTATAAAAAATTCTTAGCCTTGTTAGTTTTCCCCTAAAATGTAGATCAAATGGATCCCGTCGGCTGAAGCATTTGGAATTATCGTGCAAGTCAGTCGTCTGTCTTCAGAGACTGCTCAACCCTTAGTTGTTGTCTTTTGTGAGGAATCACGCCACATTCCAGTCTGTCGTGAGACTACACAACCTTTGGTTGTATATTTTGCAACACTTTTGACTGTCTTATTTGTGCGCAGGCATCGACACTGAGGGCCACGCAGCGAATTTCGTGGAAACGGAGCAAATCGTCCAGTTCAACGGCGGCAAAGCTTCATTTGTACAGGTGAGGGGAAGAAATGTCATAGGAACAATTCTGATGAATTCATACGCCCTGAACTCGTTCTCAGTACCTGCCAACCTCCACGTACTCTGTTTCGTCAATATGGTCTGATAGTCACGTCTGACAGTACGGTTTGCAGAGTGAACACTACTGTACTTGTATAACCCATTACATAATAGCAACACTGAATGTTTTAGAGTTGTGTTGTTTAATGTTTTTTGTTAACGTGTTTTATTTTCACTCATAGACGCGAGGCTCTATCCCCTTCTACTGGTCACAGAGACCCAATCTCAAGTATAAACCAAAACCGCAGATCAACAAGACCGTTAACCATGTGAGATCCTTTTTCATTATGAAGTCACCTTTTAAAAGGTGTAGAAAAGTGTATTGTTTTTTAAAGTGATATAGTTTAAGCATTTGCAAACTAATACTATTTTTATATCTAATGATTTTGTTTGTACCCTTGGTATTAGTTGGATGGATTCCAGAGACATTTTGAATCTCAGATCATCATTTACGGAAAACAAGTGCTTTTGAATTTGGTAAGAAGCGGGAAATGTTTCTAGTTTCCCATATTGGTGTCCTGTATTCATTGTATTTAAATGATTAACAAAATGGAATTTTAAAGGATAAATTAAATCTATCTTTAATCATATATTTGGTTATTATTGAATAAAAAATAATTTGTTGTTGAACTGCAACAGTCTAGCTTAGCGGTGTAGACATTATATTTGTTCTTTATTCTAACCAAACATTTTCCATGCAGATTAACCAAAAAGGCTCAGAAAAGCCACTGGAACTTGCCTTCGACAAGATGGTGACCAGTTTGGGTAACAGCATGATCAAGTGAGTCGCGAACCTCCCCCAATCCCATGAATTCTTTAAAGAACCTTCCCTAGTCTCATATATTCCTGAGCGACCTCCCCCAAACCCATGTGTTCTGTAGCGGACCTGCCCCAGACCCATATGTTACAGCGTACCCCAACAACCCCATGTGTTCTGTAGCGAACCTCTCCCGATCCTATATGTTCTGTAGCGAACCTCCCCCAATCCCATGTGTTCTGTAGAGAACCTCTCCCGATCCTATATGTTCTGTAGCGAACCTCCCCCAATCCCATGTGATCTGTAGAGAACCTCCTGGAAATGTCTTCTTATTGTCTTCCTTGGCAGGTACGTTGCGTTTGACTTCCACAAGGAGTGCAGTCGGATGAGGTGGCACCGCCTGCAGATCCTGTTGGACATTGTGGCCGAGACGCAGGATGAATTTGGGTGAGGAGTTGTTGTTTGTTTTGCGATCACTTTCTTTCTATTTTTTGTAACGTCGATTTGAATGTCGGGACACGATGATGATGTTGATGTTGTGGAGGAACGACAGATGTGGTGGACCTTGTTGTTGACAACGGTGTGTGCGCGGCAGGTACTTCATGGTGGACAGCGATGGCAATGTGCTGGTACAGCAGGAGGGGATCTTCCGCAGCAACTGCATGGACTGCCTGGATCGCACCAACGTCATCCAGAGCCTTCTGGCCCGTCGCTCCCTGCAATCCCAGCTGCAGGTCAGTGACATCACCACCGCCGGCTGTGCTTCTGTTTATGTACACAGCATAGACTGTATAGAATAGGTACACAGTCAACACCCTAGAGCAATGGTTCAACAGCATAGACTGTATAGAATAGGTACACAGTCAACACCCTAGAGCAATGGTTCAACAGCATAGACTGTATAGAATAGGTACACAGTCAACACCCTAGAGCAATGGTTCCTTTTAAGACAAAGCTCACACTACAGGTCTTTTAGATCTTTACAAAATCCAGTGGAGGAGAGCAGCTTTTGTAGTCTTTAAAATATGGCTGCGCCGTTCAGCACACCAGAGACTAGGTAGGACAGAGAATAATCCGGGGTCTCACATCACAAAAGTTCTACAGGATTTCAAATAAAGGGTTTGAATCTTCACGTACAGTGTCCCAATGGTACGAGTGTGTGGCTACTTTATCCTCAGTCATAGTCAGCTACTGTTAATACGGCAATACATTAATAGTAATAGGTTACATCTTGTCCAACTTTATTTTGAAGTTAGGCTATAGTTTAATACACTGAGTCAGTTCTCTTTCCTAAGTGAATGTCCTGTGCGTATGAAGCATCCGAGCATTGCTCAGTGTCTTAAGGTGTTGTCACGCATCCCTCCACAGAGGCTGAATGTTCTCCACGTGGGCCAGCAGATTGAAGACCAGATGGACTTTGAGAAGATCTACAAGAACGGTGAGGGGCTCCCTCAGAGCCATTCATATATTCATCAAAGTGCGAAACGCGTTAATATCTGTGGAATGCATATTGGCCCCACACCACTCTTTTCTTGTTTCACTTACACTACAATCTTGCTCTCTCTGTGTTTCCCCGCTAGTTCTGTCTTTTTTTTGTTTGTTAGTTCTCCCTGATAACATAACATTTTTTCTTCTTTCTGATAAAAAATGTGATTAAAAAAAAAACATCTTTCTTCCTTTCTGATTTAAAACAATTTGTCTTTCCTTCCTGATTTTATAAAACAAATTATTTATTTCTGATAAAAAATTCTCGATCTGATAAAAACATCTTTCCTTTCTTATTAAATAAACAAACGCAATCCTTCTTTTCCTTCTTTCTCTCTGATTAATTATCTCCCTACTGGTTCTTCCTGCAGCGTGGGCAGACAATGCGAATGCATGTGCCAAGCAGTACGCCGGCACTGGAGCCCTGAAGACGGACTTCACAAGGTGAGCCTCCACACACGTCACCAAGGTCTTCCTGTCAACATGGCCGAAGAGCATAGCTCTAATATAATCTCTGCATATATGTTGTTGACACATATATAGTGTCAACAACATATATAGGAAATATTTTTAACACTTTTGATCATATGATTGTGTTGTCAGGAAAGGGTTTAGTCTTGATTATAGGCTAGTGTTGTCAGAAGAGGGTTTAGTCTTTTGATAATATGATAATGTTGTCAGGAAAGGGTTTAGTCTTTAATTATGTTTACGATGGCTGACTGAACGCTCTCCTCCCAGAACAGGGAAGAGAACACAGCTGGGCCTGCTGATGGACGGCTGGAACTCCATGATCCGATACTACAAAAACAACTTCTCAGACGGCTTCAGACAGGTGTGTGCGCGTTTGTGTTTGTGTCAACTTGTGCTTGTTTATGTGTGTGTCTATATGTGCGTGTGTGCGTGTGTTGGTTCATTCATATAGCAGTAGGTTACTCTCTTGAGTTACACACTGACTTGTTCGATGCAGGACTCCATTGATCTGTTTCTCGGCAACTACTCTGTGGATGAGGTGGACATGACAACACCCCTCCGGGAGCTCAAAGACTGGAAATTCCTAACGGTAAAAAACGAGTTGAAAGTCCATCTGAAAAAGGAGTATGTTGTGGCCATAGTCACTTTCAATTTGACCTACCCGTGTATTGGTATTTCATTGGATGTTCCTCTCTCTTCACCTCCAGCTGCCTATCATCATGGTGGTGGCCTTCTCCATGTGCATCATCTGTCTGCTCATGGCTGGTAAGACCTGTCTAGGGTTGGTTTGGGTATGAGGTCAGAGATGGTTGGCTTTAGGGCTAGGCTTAGCTACACGGTGGTGTTTTAAGCACTTGAAAGTCAGTCAACTGAGATGTCTTTAGTTTGATGTGACTCTGGTAATAGTTAGTCATCTGTTAGATCATTTGAGTAAAGATCTTAAAGTAACTCCAGTTGACTCAAGTATCAAAAGTATTTATATGGGTAGAAATGTACTAAAGTAACAAATTAGGATTTTTTTATGCCAATGTTTATTTTCTATGAGGTTATCTTTCACTCGCAAACCTCTAATGTAAATGAGCATATGGGCTTTACATCGTGACGGCATTAGGAACTTCATGTCAAAATCACTGAAAACGGTGCAGGACTTTTTTCTTTTAAGTCTTTGTTTTGCAATATCGACCTATAAGCCGCTCCGGAAAATTTGCCGCAGCGACAGTTTTGGTTCGTAAAATCAGGATACAAGCCATGGCTTTGTTTTCGTAAAAAATGGTGGTTCCCGTCACACAGCCAGTCAGAGTGGACAGAACACTGTTATTGAGTTGTTGAATTCTGTCTCCCGCCTACTAACTGTAAGGTGCTCAATATTACACATTCTTTGTTACTTTACACCACACTCCGTACTCCACACAGCTACGCATTTCGTCGTCAAGTTCTCATTAACTATTCCGGAGCTATTCATGCGATGCCTTCCCCATACTAGGAAAAGATAACATAGATGACACTGTCCTCTTCTGTCCCTCGACCCCTCCAGGCGACACGTGGACGGAGACCCTGGCCTACGTGCTGTTCTGGGGCACGGCCAGCGTGATGACCTTCGCCGTCATCCTCTTCAACGGCCGGGACTTCGTGGACGCGCCCAAGCTGGTGCAGAAGGAGAAGATGGACTGAATGTGTGCGTGTGGAAAGCAGCTGCCCCCCAGAGACCACTCCTTCTCCTCCTCGTCTTCCTCTTCGCTCTACCCCCCCCATCAGCGGGCCTGGAGCCTGTACTGACCCGCTGGAGGTGGAGGAGTTTGGAGGCAGCTTTGGAAAACAAAGAAGGGGAGGCCGTCGCAATAGGGGAAATGACCTGGGAGTCTGTTGCGTGCGGGGGGGCCAAGGGCAACGTGTAATGGACACGTAAAGAGAACAACGCGGGCCCTGCTGCTGTCCACACTGTTGGTTTGCTTTTTGTTTTGGGGTCGGACCACCCTGTTGACGGGTCCTACTGTATACACTGGGCAAGGACATAACACAAGGGCTGCTGAGACTTCACAGCAGAGTTGAGTAAGAGAAGATCTATGTGGTGTTTTTCGTTATTTTGCCTCTGTTCGTGTTTTGCTGACAGTTTTATTTGTGTTGTCTTTTGCCAATGTTATACTTGCTCGTAGCCATAAAGTCTATTAAATATGTACACAGTTGGCCTAAATCTACTGTGGCTTAGGAGAGCGATGGCTAATCATGTTTATGCTCTTGTCTCCAGGGAACCCGCCTGCCACATACTGATCATTTTTATATATTCACTGCTTTTAAGTGTATGGATGATGTAAGGAGGATTAAGGACAACAGGAGCGCTTGCTCCTGGTGTTCTACTGTACGCCATTCCTCAAAACCTTTTTCAGCATGAAGCACCTGTTTCAACTTATCATATGTTGTTCAAAAGTAACATTTCTGTGCTTTTTAGCTGCAGAAGTGCAGCTTCATTGTGGTTTTTTCTAATGACAATGGAGAGCCATCGGTAACAATTCATTTTGATTATCAGATAAGTCACAGGCTGTAAGAATGCTAATTCTCATTAGCTGAATCTCAGACTGTTAGAATGCTAATTCTCATTAACTGAGTCTCAGACTGTTAGAATGCTAATTCTCATTAGCTGAGTCTCAGACTGTTAGAATGCTAATTCTCATTAGCTGAGTCTCAGACTGTTAGAATGCTAATTCTCATTAACTGAGTCTCAGACTGTTAGAATGCTAATTCTCATTAGCTGAGTCTCAGACTGTTAGAATGCTAATTCTCATTAACTGAGTCTCAGACTGTTAGAATGCTAATTCTCATTAACTGAGTCTCAGACTGTTAGAATGCTAATTCTCATTAGCTGAGTCTCAGACTGTTAGAATGCTAATTCTCATTAACTGAGTCTCAGACTGTTAGAATGCTAATTCTCATTAGCTGAGTCTCAGACTGTTAGAATGCTAATTCAGATGAATTTTTGAATTGGACCCAAAAACTAGATGAACTGAACTGCGGTAGCCTACTAAACACAAAATAACTGACTGAAAAACGCTTCTTTGTTGGTGCACAGTAAGAGGAAGAATGTGAAAATAGTGACAAGATCTGTTATATTGTTCATCATTTATGTCATTCCACATGTTTTTCCCATTATGGTCCAATCATATTGTCTCTGACAGTAACTCATTTGGTCCAGTACCATTTCTCTACTGGTCAAGACCACCATTAAGTGGTGAATGAGGAAAAGCCAGGGTATGGAAACACAATTATAAATTGTGACTTACTTTTTGTACTATCTTCCTGCCAGAATTATGTCAGTTTATGTAAGAATGTTGGGGGCACAGACTCATCCATTTGTTAATTGATATATAAATCAATCATGGGTAAATGTACATATAAATACATAAATTAAATAAATATGTATGAGTTACAAAACTTACAAAACTGCATTAATTTGTAAATATTGCAAACTAGAATGTCTGCAATACCAATACACAACACTGTACAGGTCATTAATGAATGATCATGTATCATTAATTATGCTTTATGTATGATACATTATTGTTTAGGAAAGTGTTTTCTGTTCGTATTTTTAACGAATTGGCATTATATATTTATATACTTACATTATATTCATGCCAGTATTGGGATTTTTATCGACATGACATTTCATGTGTTCATATATTCTTATTCAGCACTAGGCTTGGTCAATGCCAAATCAGCAATCAACAATTAATGAAATGTCGTTATTCAATATCGAATATTTTGTAAGGGCTTTCAATTCAACTAGAGAGGGCCTTTAGGTTGTTAACTAATGATAATATTCCTCAAATCAAATGTAATACAGAGCTTTGTTATTATTAATCAATGTTTTCATTTTTCACATGGATTTATTTGTTCATCCTTTTTTGTGCCTCAAGTCGTTCTCGGAAGTATGAAAAATAGTATGTTATAATAAAAAATGACACTGCTGGAAATGATAAGCTACCTTTCACGTATAGTTCATGTATAGTTATGATCTTGTAATAAAATAACTAAACTTTACTTGTGTGAGTAGACGCGTAACAAAAAGTAGATTTTCTTTTAAAAATCCTGAAAATAAATAAATCAAAGTCTCTAGTTATACGACACTTATTACGCGATTATATTTGCGATACGTTGGGCGATCAAACAATTGCCTTTCACCTATAATAGCTGAACAACAGCTTGACCAATCAGAAGTCAATCTGACTATTCAGCAGGTATACCCTATACTAACCCTAATTAGAGTTAGTAGTAGGGTTTAGTGTTTGTATAAGGGTTAGTATAATATGGTTAGGGTTAGTAATATGGTTCGAGGGTTAAGGGTTTCGCTGGGTTTGGGTTTTAGGGCTTGGTTTTCAGTTCTAGGTTTATGGCTATGGTTTCCAATGGGTTGGGTTTTAGGGTTTGGTTTTTAGTTCTTGGGCTAGGATTAGGGGGTTCTTATTTGTGGGGTTGAAGGGTTTGGTTTTCGGATGTAGGGTTAGGGGTTGTAATTGTGGAGTTTGAAGGCGTTATTTTCGGTTTCCAAGGTTAGTGGTGGGGTATAGGGCTCCTCTGAGCTGGGTTTAGGGTTCGGTATAGGGTTATGGTTAGGGGTTCTGATTGATGGAGTTTGAAGGTTTGGTTTTCGGTGGTAGGGTTTGGGTAAGGATTTCCTCTACCGTTAAGGTTGGAGTGTTTTGTATTGGTTCTAGGGATGGCCTCAGGGTTAGGGTTTCCCACATGGATTAGGTTTCAGGATTTGGTGCCCGGTTCTAGTTTTGGTTTGAGGGTTATGGTTTCCTTTTTAGATTCGGTTTTCGGTTTGGTATTTGGAGGTTCGGTTCCAAGTTCCAAGTTCGGTTTTAGTGTCGCTTTTAGGGTTAGGGTATTCACTGAGGGTAAGGTTTTATTATTTGTTTTTTTGTACTAGAGTTTGGATTTAGGTTTAGGATTTCCAATTTGGATTAGGTTTTAGAGTTGGTTTAATTTGGTGTTGGGAAAGTTTCACCTGGTAAGGCTTTAGTGTTTGGTTTTTGGTTCTAGGGTTTGGGGTTAAGGTTTCATATTTCGGTTAGGTTTGAGGGCTTGGTATCTAGTTCTAAGGTTTGGTTTTTAGAGTTAGGGTTTCCTATTTGGGTTATGATTTAGGGTTTGTTTTTCGGTTCTATGGTTTTGTTTTATGGTAGGGACTTCCTATTTGAAGTAGGTTTAAGGGTTTGGTTTTCAGTTCTAGGGTTTGATTACGGATTGGTTTCCCATGGGTTCTAGGTTGGGGTTATGGGGTTCCCATGGGTTGGGTTTTAGTGTCTGGTTTTTCAGTGTAAGGGTTAGTGTTAGTAGTAGGATTTATGTTAGTATTAGGGTTAGTTTTGGTGTTGGGGTTAGTATTAGGATGAGGGTTAGTAAGAGGTATTAGGCATAAGCACAAGTACTGAATGGGCCCTGGATGGGAGGTCTGGGTGAACAACACAGCTGTACAAGTGGTCCTGTTGTTTTCCTTTGTACCCCACAGACATGTGGCTTTTTGTTGTGCATACACACCTCCAACTACACACTGTGTTTGTTGATGTTTCATCATGAGTCCATCAGGGTTCGCTCAAAGGCCCAGAAACAAAAGTGTGGTCATTGAGGAGATAAAATGAGAATAAAATGTAATCAACAAATGTTTGCCAAAACGCTTTAACTGAAGCTCTCTCGCTCTTGCACCACCTCTTTAAATATCTTCTACATTTGCTGTCAACAGCTGAATGTACAATGTGAATGTGTCTTGCGAGATACGAGATAAAGACATAAAAAAAGAACTAACATGGTATTGCAGATAATGTGTCGATGACCAGGGGCGTAGCCAGGAATTGATGGCTCCATGACAGGAAAGCTGTAGGGGCACATAGATATGGCCTCCAAGTAAATCATTTTTATATTTCACTTCATGGTTACACTATAATCAGCTGGTACTGCTGCTATAAATTATCTAATTGTTCACCTTCAGTATGATCTCCTGTAGCTGCATCATGGCTGACATATTGCAAAAAGATTGCTCAATATAACATAGAAGTGAACATTTAACGCCATATCATCACAACAATTATGAAACTATGACCTAATTGTGACTTAACTCGCATCCATACAGAAATTGAAACATACTACTGATAGCTGTAATCAGGAACAATATGTGACAAATATACACTTTCATCTACAAAAGAGCCAGCAACTCTGTTCCATTAGGTGAAAAAGCCAAACAGACCCTAAGGTGTCCAAACTCCCCAAAGCTTCTTTATCTTCCTCATCATCCTCCCACACTTTTACCATAATCCATCATCCTTCTTTATTAACATCCAACTCTCTCATGGCAGGAATGGCATGGAGAACTACCCCACCGTTCTGAACTTTGCATTCGGCAGTAACCTGCTGAGCAGCTGCAGCTCCAGAACCCATCTGCCACCATCCACTGTGTTGCTAGACTCAAGGTATGCTCCAGTCCAGAGCTCACACTACTCAGCTCTACTATAGCTTGTTAACAAGGCATACTCCGGTCCAGAGCTCACACTACTCAGCTCTACTGTCACTTGTTAACAAGGCATGGTCCGGTCAAGGGCTCACTCCGCTCTACTGTCACTTGTTAACTCATTCTGATCAGGTTGACATCTGTGGTGGAAATTATTTGAACTGAATTGACAACGTATTTAAAAAATAAACTTAAAGAGTTTATTTTAAAATAATAGTAAAAATAGTATAAAAGAAAAGTAGTCTCTGCAGAGAGGCCACTCAACACAACAAGCATACAAAGGTTGAAGCGCTGAAGTGAGCCCCGAACAGGGGGCACACACCATAGGAAGTATATAGGTATATAGGAAGGGACAACATTTTAGTGGGGCCAAGCTGCTGGTAAGGATCGCCCCACTTCCTTTGGACATCAAGGATGTAGGTTTATGGTAAAGCCATAAACGTGGCAAGGCCGTTTACATTTCCTCACCAAGGCTGGTACGCTTGGCGCACACTGTGAAGTGTTCACTAAACATTAACACACTAACTCAAGGCTCACCATATATCTTAGTACCCAGGAAGGGTATGGAAATTTCCATTACACATCCCACCTCAGGCCTGTGTTAGTGTGGCGCACAGATACCAAGACTCTCTCTTGTAAATGTTCTTGGAGACTTTCAAAAAGCGAACCTCAGCCCAAACTGCCCAAATACAGACAGCACATTAAGTGTCTCACCAGGGATAGAAACAAAATGGACCACTTCTACACCATATTAAAGGATGCTTATTGCTCCCCTGCAGCTTTGGGACTCTGGTCACTGTCTGATTCATCTTCTCCCAACTTAAAGGCAGTAACTAAAATCTGCTAGGCATGTGGTCTAGACTTTGAGGAGATGGACCAAGGAGGCAAAGCTCGAGCTACAGGCCTGCTTTGACTGCACTGATTGGAGTGTTTTCGAGGATGCTGCTAGAGATCTGAGATCATTTTTTTTAAGGACATGTGTGTGCCGACTAAAGCTTTCCGCACATACATCAACAACATCAATCACAAAACTTTTGAACTTTTTGATTTGAGTGCTTTTGAGGCTTTTGCCACAGACCTTGATGAACTGTTTGTGGACTTCAGCTCGGCATTCAACATCATCATCCCAAAAGTCCTCCAATCCCAACTCCGTCTGTTAAACTCCGGAAGTTTGCAGATGACACAACAGTCATAAGCCTCATTCAGGACCGTGACGAGTCTGCATGAAGACAGGAAGTTGAACAGCTGGCCTTATGGTATGGTCAGAACAACCTGGAGCCGATTACGCTAAAAACTGTGGAGATAACCTTCCTCTGAACCTTCTCCAGTAGCCAGGAGGTAGAGCGGGATTACTTGGAACCGGAAGGTTGCTATTTCGATCCCCAGCTCCTTCTAGCTGAGTGTCGAGTAGTCCCTGAGCCAGACACCTAACCCTAACTCCTCCACGACGAGCTGGCTGGCTGGCTGTTGCCGTGTGTGGTTGACACCGCCGTCGGTGTTTGAATATGTGTATGATTGGTTGTAAGTCACTTTGGACAAAAGCGTCTGCTAAATGCCCTTAATATAAAATGGCAGAGCAGAGGATGTCCTTCCTGCGCCAGCCTAGGAAGTCCGACCTTACTCAGGAGCTGATGATCCAGTTCTACACTGCAATCATCCAGTCGGTTCCAGTCTGGTTTGGATCGGCCACAAATCTAACCCTAACCTGCCAAATTCAGGACTTATACTGCCAGAATCATGAAACTGGCCACATCACTGCAGACCCACAATATCCTGGAAATAACCTGTCCCAACGTCTCCCCTCTGGTAGGCTTTACAGAGCATTGTTTTTTTGTGTTACAAGACAACCTGTAACACCTAACATCCACTGAACATACAAACTCTAAATGATATATGTTGTTGTTTAAACACAGTTTTCAACATATCAACATAGTCAAATATAAACCAAGGTACGATGTATATACTGTATACTGTATATTTATTGTATGAATGCTATATTGTCATGTCCATCTACCTCTTGTATATAAAAAAACCTTTTAATCAGCCATTATTTATTCCAGCATCTTTGCACTCTGCACCATTGCATCAAACTGAATGTTTTTTAATATAT
>OMKX01007832.1:4289-16292 GCA_900302425.1 Brosme brosme
CCCCACCCCTCCCTTTCCAACGACGTACTGGGAAGCTTCGGTGGCCTGTACTGGCCTGTAAGGTGCCAGTACTGGGAAGCTTCGGTGGCCTGTACTGGCCTGTAAGGTGCCAGTACTGGGAAGCTACGGTGGCCTGTACTGGCCTGTAAGGTGCCAGTAGCTACTTGCAAAGTGATGTCATCGTCTTCGACAGCATCGAGTAGCCACCTGCAAAGTGTTGAGGTTCCTTGATAGGTTTATAAATTGTATTAAGTTATTTAGTCTGTAAAATGATAGGTCATAGCTTACAAGTAAGACAGCGATTATGAATCCAAATTAAAAATGCATCGTCTCTAGAACCCTTTGTCCGTTCTGGACTACTGTACCCAATGTAGATTTAAAGGGCTAATTCTAAGGTAATGAAAATACAACTATTCCTATTTTCATGGGATTTTCCAGTAATTAAATCTTACTTATGTAATATTATAATATTAATGATATATTCCATTTCTGCCCCTAGATGCCACTTCTGCACACACTGCACCATTCAATTAGAGTGGCAATCCTGAAGGAGATTCATTTTTCTTTTTTATTATTTTGCTAACATTCAGTGACATAGGACTGCTACGAGTTTGCTGAACAAGAAAATATGATTTTGTCTCTTTGTCAGCAGATGGGTGAACTGAAATGGAAATAGGAGCATCCTTTGTTTCCATGTAAAAAAAAGAAATGGCCATGAATGCCTTGGTTCATTCAGAATAGAAAAGGGTTTTTATTTGTGGTGTAGTCCACTAAGAAATTGCTTATTCAAGCCTTTGGGCAAAATCTAAATACATGTTTTTATATAGATAGCGGCCAATTCTCCTTCTCCTCGATCTGCGCCAAATCAAAGGCCTCCTCCATGTGGTTTTCCCATGTTGTGCTTATCTCAGGCATGATGATTGCCCTGGAGAATTCTTACACCAGGAGGTCTTGGCACACGTCTTTCTTTCTTTCTTGCGTGCTCTGCTGAGGTGGATGGGTTTTGTTACCAACTTGTTGGGCTTAGAGCCACAGCAAGTGTTGCGTTACCACACCGATGTGTTCTATAACTGAACTGGATCTCAAATTAATTCTTTCATTTTCTTGGCTATAATGCTGAAGAAGATATTTCCTGACCAATCACTGATCAATGAGAGGATTGTGACCTGCTGGTGATCTCCTCACGACTCTGGCTCGTCCTTCTCCTGGTTCTCAGGATCCGGAGCAGAATCACATGTTGGCTTTCTTCCCAGTCCTTGGATTCTTGCTTCTTGGCATCCTGAACATCTCTTTGGTCTGGCTGCCTCAGGTCACATGCCTTGGCTGGCTCTGCTGGTGTGATCACTGCTTCACACACTTCTTAACTTGTTCTTGGTCTCTCTGGTGTCCCTAGTGGTGCGCCTTCTTTATAACAAGCTATGGCCTTTCTGCTTCTAATATAGCAGCTGTCATCTCAAACGGGTTTGTGAACCAGCATTGTCATGATTAACTGCTTTCCCTAGATTGACTGATGACGGTAAACACGATTTTTGTCATGTTTTCTCCCCAAGCCCATTAAAGGGTCTGTAGGTACGTTTTAGGAGCCATTATTTGAGTGTTATTCGTGAGAAATTAAAACGCCACCATCAGCTAGTGAGTGAAATGTGCAGTGGAAAATCTGTAGGGAGTTGACTGTGGCTTCTTCTTGCATTAGCCAGTTAGATCATTTCTGACCAATCAGGGCATCTCTTCCCTGATTGGTTCGTGGAATCCATCTTGCCTATACTGTAGATACTTGAATCCAACACTAACACAAATTAAAGGAAGGAGAAGGTGCAATACCAGTCGTATGGGAATATTAAGAGTCTAATTCCTACATTTAAGCACTCTTGGTCCTAAGAAAGTATGGAACTACTAGGTTTAATCTGAAGGGTTGCCACTTTAATGAACTTATTTAAATTCTTTCTGTGTTGTCAAATGCAATGTCTGTCAGATGCGACATGAAAACCAACAAAATTAGGAACAGTCTGCAGTTTATTATTCTATATTGTCTATATAAGGCTGTGAACCATGTGAATCCACAGTCTGTGGATTTGTAGATTTAATTTGTCACGTCACTCTTTGTATTCCATTCTATACCAGTGCTTGTACATTACTTTGTTTTCCAGACATACCTTGTAATTGTTTTGGTTTTGTTGATAGGAAGACTCAATTAAATATATTTATGGCATCATTCTAGAATGTAGCTAGATGTAGATATATGCATAGACAATAATGATGACACAATGTTTCATCTGTCATTTGTAAGGATCAATCAGACTTTAGTATCGGAAAGGTCTACTTCATGTTGTAACAGTTGAAAAGACATCTAGGTCTCACATTTTTATTATGAATTTCCTCAACTCCCTTCCAACAATGCAACAATTTAACTGGATTTCTCTGTGTGTGAGTGTGTGTGTGTGTGTCTGTGTGTGTGTTTGTGTGTGTTTGTGTGTGCGTTTGTGTTTTCAACCAGGAAAAGACGAGTGCCCTGTCCCTCAGTAATGTTGCCGGAGTGTTCTACATCCTGGTGGGTGGGCTGGGTCTGGCCATGATGGTGGCACTCGTCGAGTTCTGCTATAAGAGTCGTACTGAGGCCAAAAAGATGAAGGTATGGATAAACAAGGGTGAATATTCAATGTACTGACTTTTCTATCAGTGTCTGGTGAGTTACCAGACACTGCAGAAGGTAAAAATACAATTATGGGTTTATTGCCCTATGGGTTGGAAATTCTAACAATTCTAACAATAACAATTGGGAATGACAGGATATTTTAGTTTGAGGAAAACAAAGACCTTGTTTGGAATGTTTTGATTTAAGGTTTTGCATGAAGGTGCAAATGGCCTTATAAGATATATTTAAGGGTGACACAAACACTCCCTCACACCCTCTCTCTCTCTCTCTCTCTCTCTCTCTCTCTCTCTCTCTCTCTCTCGCTCTCTCACACACACACAAATTAATTTCTTTTCTTTTTATACTTTATATTTTTTTCAAAGGTGGCAGCGACCACAGTGTCCTCCCCTCAGCACACACAAAACTACACGCACACCCTTTCCTCCCCTCAACATCCCCCTAACTACAACCTGCAGTCTCCCGGCCACCAGCCAAACTACGCCACCTATAAGGAGGGCTACAACGTCTATGGCATCGAGAGCGTCAAGATCTAAAGCGGGTAGGAGAGAGATGACTCCCGGCTAAAGTTCACCTGGCAGCCATTGATAGCTGCTTACACACGTTTTGCCTCCTCATTACTAGTATTTAACTGTTACACATCACATTTTTCAGTAATTATCCATAGCACTTGTATAATTACTAGGAATTGGCCTTTTCATGACATACAAGGAAAGCCTTTTCTTTACATTGTAAGAATTTGACATTTGTGGTAATTATTACCGTCATTATTTAGTTCCAGAGAGGCATCGGTGTGTTGACAGAAGCTATCTTTGGCTGTGAATTTACCTGCTCAACCTTTTTTACTTTTCACCTCTTCAGTTTTGTTTGTATTATCCTGATTGTCTCCTTACCTCACTGCTCTTTTTACTACCTACCTCCCTTTTTCCTTGCACCTCCTTTCTGTCTTGTTACTTTAGTTTTTTCCTCTCAGACCTGATAGCAGAGCTACACTGAGCGTGTAAGATAGTCTCCAGACCTATTCCATCTGTGTCAATGCACGCCATCTCCTACAGCACAGTTGGGTTCTCTTATTCCTATTGTTAGAGGACAGCTTTACTACGGTTTAATATAATGAATAATATACGTAGAAAGTGCAATGCAGCTCTATCCAGCATTATTAATTATGTATTTTGATTTTGACCTTTCATTTGACCTCTGCACCAGCCATGTCGCTACAAGTCCCAGGGACATTATGCAGCACAGAGCCATCTCTACCGTATGTGGACCGCTCTCTGGAACTGCACAAACTGTAGTGTCTGTAAAAAATAGAAACACTGTCAACTGTAAACAAATTCAGTAGTCATTTCATGACTGAAAGAATACGAATTGATTGAAACACACAATAACTGATTGACTGAATAACTGATTATTCAGGTCAGGATGAAATTATTAATTTGCTGTTGACTGTGGCTTGACTGTTGAACTATTTAACTGTAAATAGTTGGTAATAATGGCATAGGTGTAGCTGTATAAGCAGATAATATAGTATATAAGTGTTTCACTTGTAGTATTGTCTTAAATTTGCTCAAAAATATTATATCTATTGATAATATGAGATTACTCATCTAAAAGATTAAAACTTCAGCATACCTGCTCGGGTGTTGATAATGAGGGAATATACTGATTTATTTTGAGCCCTAGCTCTAAACAGACACATGCAGATGAATGACAGAGATGGGTCAGATTTGGATGCAATGTATAAAAAAAGCAAATAATCTACAAATGAAGACAACAAATGACAAATGACTTTAAATTCAACCAATGACACTGGCGCATTGATTGTGTTGTTTTAAGTTTGATGGGGAGATGCAACAGAGATGGAATGAAGCCTTTCTTAGTAACCTGTCACCCTGTTATTATTGCCCACCCTCTTTTCCTGTTCCTACTTTTATTTCTCCACCTCTCTCTTTAGCCGATCATCCTCTCGTTAGACAAGCATTAGAAAATCATTTCTCAGCTTTATATTGATTGTAAGTCAATTATTCAGCTTTAATATCCATGCCATCTCGTAAAATTGTGTCAGATCCAGCTAACATCCTTTCATATTTTACGATCGCCTATAAACACCAGCCACACACACGCCTGTAAACTGCACATGTTGTCTGTTGAAATCTTTAGATTCTATACAAAGTGTGAATTCATGAAGTGTGTATGAATTCTCTATAAGTCAATTTTGATAAAAGCGTTTGGTAAATGACTAAATAATAATAACAATAATAAAATAAAATAAAATGATATTAAAATAATAATGAATTTATAGCACGAAAATGTGCATGTATCTGTAGTTGTAATATATTAGTGATGTGAATAAGTCTGCAGTAAAGTGGGGTTTAAATGACGTTGGGAGGGGGGCACTCCTGACCTAGGGAGAACCTGGCCCATGCAGAGAAGAGTTATTTAGACGTTATTTAGAAAATCCAAAACGGTTTGGATTTTAAACGACATTCATAGCATTACCAGTTGAAATATAATGACCAATAATCCAACGTTTATCGCCACAAAACGCTTCAAACCATATCATTACATAGCCAGCCATTTTATAATGCATCTAGAACAATTATCATGAAGCAGATATGAGACTATTGTAAATAAATAGATAAATATACAGAGCAATATACTGAGGGAATCAGATGAACCACTAGCATATGATGACTAATAGTATGTTCCAAAGATGAGAACATACTAAGCGAACATGCCATTGATCATGTTATTGCGTGATCGGTCTGTCGTCGAAACTAGCGAAACAAAACCAATAACATACTGGACTTGTAGAAGCTCAGCAATCTTTCATCCTTTGAACTTTTTCTTAGGTCTATGTTGAAGATGTACAATAATCTTCTCACATATTTTTACCATTGAGTGATGAAAGGGGGCTGGGGGTTTGTCCTAGTGAATGTTTTATTGATGTACATTATAAGGATTGTAATACTTTTCCTCTTTTTGTATTTTCTTAAAGGAAGCGTTGACATGTGACAGTAGTGATTATATAGAACTAATGTCGGCATAAGGTCAGTTACAGGTGTTGTTGATAAATGTTCATCGTTTTGATTGTGTTCTTTGTATTTTTCTTTGTATAGATGACATTTACAGATGCGATGCGCTCAAAAGCTCGTCTGTCAATCACAGGAGCGACCAGTGAGAACGGTTGTGTGCCGGTGGCCTACCTCCACCCAGGATTACCCATGAGTCTTAGCATGAGCCACCCGTCCTGACCAGTGCCTTACCGCCAAGAAACAAACTATTTTCTTCATCCGACCCCTATTGAAGAACTGAAATGTGTATTCTTTTCTCCATTAACTTCTTATTAATTCCAGTGTTTGATAGTCTTACTCTTTACTCTTTTATCGTCACCAAAAAGTCACACTTTCACTCAACTAATCCTGTTTTCTAAGGACTCATGTCTTCAACAGATCTGAGAGGTTAAAACTTAGGACATCTCTTCCCTTCTTGAAGCGAGTGCGGCAGGCCTCCTCCTAGGACTGCACACCATAGACACAATTTAAAGAACAGCTGGCCTGGCAAGGCCTCGTTGGTTTCCATGGGGGAAACAATAACGATAAAGCACAGCTGAAGGATTTTAAGCCAAACAAGCTACACTGGTTCCAGGATGTTTTGAATAAGCAGTGTGTTGGAAGACATAAGCAACTATGTGTTGACTTTTTCTGTACATAATAACAAAAAGGACTGTGGTGTCGAGTCATTTATGCTTTTATGCAAAGGCATAACAAACACAAAAAATAACACAAATTTGCTACCACCAACTACAAAAAAGTGCGAGCTGAAAAGATTTGAGAGAAATATGTAGAAAATACTGATATACTGAAAATTTACTTCTGTAAGATGATGACAATTTGAATTTAGGAAAGTCTAAAAGCTAATAATTGTTTTTTTACTTCAGAAAATCCTATATTAGTAGAGGAATTCAAACCTGACAAATGCATGGACTGGCATATACTGTATTTACAAAGTATCACCCACAAATGCAAATGGTCATTACAATTTGAGAGTTCTGGATGAACTGGACGAGGTGCCAAACCAAGCTGTTGCACTTTCATGACCTCCCTGGTGAAAATAACAGCAGTTAATAACTAAAACTGAGCCAATTGGAACTTTTAATGCTGTGAGGTACAAAACAATTAAATAAACTTCCTTTTTTATAACTACACTGCACTAATAAAGACAATGCTATTGATGAGCGTGATGATGATGAATTTAAAATAATGGTATTTGAGTGAAAAGATGATAGGGATGAAAAATGGAAAAAAAGAATTGCATGTTACTTGCCTAATTTAGCCTTTTGTTGAAGATTAACATATCAGCCATTAAGCTGTACGCTTGGCTGTATTTTACTGTTTAATAGTAAGTATATTAACAATGTTAATTACATGTTGACATGGAAGACAATGTTATTTATATAGAGTGTACGACTACCACTGGCTTTTTGGACTGTGGACTTATATTTATCAGAAACAGAAATTTGATGTTAATTTGTTTTCTTCTCAAATAGGTATTAAAACGAATTCTGAGATTAACTCATTGTTAACCTATAATTGGGTATAGCTCATAAGGACGGCTGTTTCATGTATTTTACTATAATTTGACAAATACATGTAAAAAAAAAAATGCCACATTGAAAAAGCTAGTTTCAAAGAAAATCGTTTAGTTTTGAGATGTATTTAATATACTTTATGATCTAGCCATTAACTTTCACTGTTTTGTTTGTTTTGAAAGATGTCTTTGTATTTGAAACACACACATAGAACTCTGCGTGTCTTTGTGACATAAACTGATACATTTTCCTACAATAACTTTAACCAACAGACTTGTTGGCTTTTGTACCTTGCATTTAAAAAAACATTAAAAGATTTTTAGGCATCCATTCTCATGGATAATTTTGGAAGAAATGTGCCAACGGAGAGATATCCTTTGTAATATAGTTAGGTTGAAGTAAACATTTACAAAATGTTCACGATATCATTACATAATGGTAATGATAATAAGTGAAAACTGTACAACTTTGTCAATGTTAAATTCCAGGTTATTCTCATTAGGTGAGAGATGTAAAAATGAATTTAATAAAGATACAAGATTAATCAGATAAAAAAATAAGGTGAAAACTTTCTTTTTTTAATCAATTAATGAATTAAAATGGTCAGGCTCCAAACAAGAGAAACTGTTGAAATTCCACATGATTAAAACCCAAGAAGGTTAAGCTAGAAATCTAAAGACGATCTTTTGGAATCTCAAACAGGGACAGATTACATTGGAGCCCCATAAATCGAATGTGCTATGGAAAGGTAGAATGTAGAATTTCATATCCATATTCAGCATTTAATAGTAATAAATACTAAAATCAAACCACATTACTCAATAGTAAGGTATTAGGAAATATTTTTTTGTAATAGGATATCGATAACAATTTGTGAGTATTTGATTTATTGTAGTTCTAGTCTTCAATCAATCTGAGTTTCCTTAATTCTCAATGTTTACAACTGTTATACACTGTACCATACATCATTATAGTCAATGATGGTTAGTGCAAAAACAAAGGGTGAGCCGAAAGGCAGGCTTACCCAGCTTTGTTTCAGATAATATTTTGAGATAATCAGTGCTGATCAGTCTAAAAAGAACCCAGAAACAATGTAATTGATCTGAATATTTAAGAACGCAAACATGGGTAACAGTAGGCAAATCATGTAATGTAAAGTCATCTGTCTAAATGCCCAACTGGGGACTATGATAACAAAATGATTAGCGGCATTATCAAATGATGATTATTTAATGATCAAGTATTAACTTTGTTGTTGATATTATAACATGTTAAGTGATAACATCTTTCTGATAAATTACGTCTTTTACCAAGGGAAATTCTATTCAAAATCCTGTGCTGTTTTCCCAGTTGCTCACCTTTCACACATTTCTTGGCTGTATGAATGCAGAAAAAAAAATCTGTATTACATAACATGTAATCACATTGAGTCTATAATGCATGATTGCTTAATGTAGTGCCTATATTTTAAGCCCAGCTATAGAATAAATAAAACATTAATTTATAGATAGGCCTACTCTACTTTGATTCACTAAACATACCATAGATTAGAAATAATCAGGTTTATTTAATAAAAGAAATGTTTTGTTTCATTGAAAACATTTGTATTGTTGCCATGTGTTATTTCATTTGTATATTCAACCATAACATAACTACATCAACATAAATGTAATATTTGTTTATCGTCACCAATTATTTAAAAGTGATATTGTTCGGAATGACTGCATATGTGTGACTGACTGCTAAGATTTTTAAGATGTTTTGCAAATAAAGTTCAAGTAGAACCCTATACTTGTACATTACATATATGATTAAAAGGCATTACAAGTATTTTATCTAAGTTATGTACAATCTTTTTTGAAAAATATTTGTTTAAGTAAAGCCTACTTCTGTCATTTTCCCATTTACAATCAAATCCTTCAACATCCAAAAATACCTTTCTTTGTGACCTGGTCTAAATCAAATCAAGATTTTTTTCCTTCAAATTCAATAAAAATGTCTGCATTCTGGTCGTTTCATACATCTTGAGATGCACTTGGACACTATATGGAGGCTATTTTTATTCAGAATAAAAATGGAATTGCTTAATGATAAATGGTTTTGCTGTATTACTAGGAATGATCATGCCACAGTTAAATGTAAAAGTGCAAATTAAAACAGAAAAGGATCATTTGAATTCAAAAGAGAAAATTAAATTATGAAATGGTATTCGGAAAAATAAATGAAAAACTGAAATTTAAAAGAAAATTGCACAGTGGAAAAGATAACCCATGGGAATAGCCTACGATTTGGACACTTGAGTAATGATGGATGAAGATACACTGATGATTCACTGTTGAGGTCCTGTAACGTCAAATTATAAGCCGGAGTTGAGGAACAAAGAAAATATCGGCATATGCCTATAAAACACGCATCAAGAAATGACCTCAGACAAAGGGAGGTCAAGGATAGCTGGCCATTTGCTAGCGGGTGTTATGCAGGCTATCATGAATCACTAGCTTTATGCTGTAATGTTTCTAACACCCCTATAAGATAAGAATGGAACAACCCGCTGTACCATTTGAATGTCAACACGCCAAAATTAGACAAATGGAATGCCATTAACGCAAATAATGTCCTAGAAATGTCGTGTTAACATGACCGAATTTAGCGTGTTAACACGTAGAGTTCGGTTGTGTTAACAAGTAATATTTTACGCATTAATTGGCCCGTTAACGTGCATTTTCTGGTTGTGGCCAATGAGGGACCTTGAATCAAGGCAATCATACATATTGTAGCGACCCAGCAGGACTATGGGGGGGATTGATGGGAAGTTGTGGGGGGAAGGAGTTGCCCTAGTTCAGCCTGATAGGCCAGTTGGGATAGGGGGCGGGAACAGCTAGCCAGTGTTCGGTATCGCCAGATAGTTTTGGGCACTCCTCTAACCCGATAGTTAGCTTGTACGGAAGGAATAATAAAGCCTGGTTCTCCAGTTAAACGTCAGTCACTCTGTGTCCTCCTCATTCCGCTAGTTAGCCCCGCAGTGTCGGGCCGCAAACGCTACAATATGTTAGTAGCCTAATACACAAAAGTAGACTCACCTTGATTCTTGTATTTCTCCAACTGCCGTGTCCAGGCAAAAAAAACTCTTTATATGGAAAGGGCTCGTGCGGTGTTGCGATTACAGTTGTTCGGTTGTTGGCCTATAAACATGATTTTATTTTGACCCCATTTCACTCTTGAAATCGTAAATCGTCACAAAGAATTGTTTGCCGTTGTAGTGAGCTCTGTGCAATAAATACATAAATTAATAATTATTATATTATAATAATTGCCATCACCAATATTTCCATTCATAGCGCATATAACAAGAACGAACGGGACTGGCGTGGGTAGTAGAGAGTAGTAGTGAGAGTTAAATTCCTTGTGAGTGATGAGTATATATATATATATTAGGGATGCAACGGTACAGTATGGCCACGGTTCGGTTTGTATCACGGTTTTGGGGCCACGGTAACGGTTCGATTTCGATATATCAATATTATCCTGGCTCTAACATGCAGTAGGTTATATTTGTCTTTTCTATTTCAAATTCACAAGGTGCTTCTACTCACACTTGCAGAGAAAATATTAAATGTAAAAAAGGCACAGATGAAGTCAAATCACAAAATTTATTTTAAACAAGGAACACTATTCTTGCCTTCTGTCAAAAACAGGCAATATTAAATATAGTAAAGTGCAGTATACAGTAGGCTACTGTCAAGTAACATGAAATGTAAACATTAACATTATTCAGTAAACTCAAACAACAAACATTGTCATTCACACACTTAAATAAAATACTTAACTGTTATAAATACACCCTCAAAGAACAAGAGAACAAACAACAACAAACAATTAGATATAAATCAAAAAATGTATCAAAGAAATTGGCGGACAATTGCCCAACTTGTCCTCTGTCAATAATTGGTGAGGTGGTACTGTAATGTGCAGTATCAAATAGATATTTGATTACATTGAAACCATATCAAATATAAACATAGTAAAGTGCAGCATCCAGTCAGGATAGTTTGGCAACATTGTTATAGCACACTTCAGGGGAGTGCCTGCCCTGACCCCTGTAATGAACAGGTCATTTAAAAATGTAAACATTAACAACATAAAGTGCAGCATCCAAAATATTAGAATATTGAACCTTATTGTTACCTGCAGTCTTACAGGAAATGCTAGCCCTCTGATACAAACAGGTAGCATAAAATGTAAACTTGCCACAAAGTGCAATATCAAGTTAGCACCCTGTAAAAATCTATTCCTTTAGTTTGAGGTTCTTCTGTAAAAAGACAAGCCTGTCAACATTCTCTGGGGCAAGACGAGAACGACTTGCAGTCACAATATCACCTGCAGTGGAGAAAACTCTCTCACTTGCAACAGAGGTTCCAGGGACACAGAGATACTTAAGTGCATGCTTTGAGATCTGGGGAAATTTGAACTGATTTATTTTCCACCACTGAAAAGGATCACCATCCACATGAAGGCAATCAGCTGCTTTGTATAAGGAAACCTCTTCCTCAATAGTTTTGGTGAGTGATTTGGTTTGCTGTTCCTCTGTTGTTTTGAAAAGATCCCCAAGTAGCTCTGACATGGCTGTCTTCTTTTGAGGAGGGGATATTGGTGATGGTTGCTCTGCCTCTGTGGATGGTCCTGCTTGTACTGCTTCAAACTGCAAGAATAAATACAGAAATAATAATAATTGTTATTATTATTATTATTATTATTATTATTA
>OMKX01007904.1:4079-19601 GCA_900302425.1 Brosme brosme
CAGAGAGAGCGAGAGAAGAGAATGAAGAGCGAGAGAGAGTGAGTGAAAGCGATAGAGAGAGAGAGAGAGAGAGAGAGAGAGAGAGAGAGAGAGATGCCCTCTCAGGAGTGAAGATGCAACGACAAGCACAAATCAATGCTCCTTTTGCCCACTCGTCAGACTAAAGAGAAACCTGTAACTCTTTCTCTAAAGCACTGCATCTTTAATATCATTTCTTAACCCCCTAAACTGTTTGTGGTTTGTTTCCATCTCATAGGCTGGTGTGGAAAGTAAAATCGATGTTCGTATTCAACCGGCTATGCAGACTTTGGGTTTGTTGTTTATTAATGGGGTTCCTATTCTACCACCAGGTGTGATGTTGATGATCACATTACTCGCCATTTCAAATTCGACCCTATAGTTACCTCACACGTGGGATGACACTAGGGTGAATTTGGAAATGGCTTGTAATGGCTAATCAACATCTCCTGGTGGAAAATGATCATGCAATGTACATAAACAACATTACATTTCCATATACAATTATTAAACTTGAGCTTATTAACATGAGCATTAACATTTGTTATTTTGTCTGTGTGTCCAGATGAGCTTATCGCGGCAGGCGAAGCGGGAACCTACGACTTCATCTTCATCGACGCCGATAAGACCAACTACGACGGCTACTATGAGAGGAGTCTTCAACTGGTTAGAAAAGGAGGAATCATCGCCATCGACAACGTAAGTGGTGCCTCCCCTAAAACAATGGGACCCCCTCAAACCCCCCCCATGGCATCACAAGATACGAGAGTGCAAAGTGAATTCTTAACTTTGCTTGCTCTATCTGACAAACAGCCAAGGAAAAGTAAAGTAGAAAAGTACATTTTAAAAAGATTTTTGAACCAAATACAATAAGCAGCAATTGTTTGTTATTTGGACTTTTAAAATTACTTAATCGATTATCAAAATTTGATTGGATACATTTTCTGTCCATCGACTAACAATTAATCAACTTATCGTTGCAGTTGCTTCGGATAAAAGATTCTGCTAAATTACTAGATGCTAAATCGAAAAACAAAGCTCTAGATATCAAATCTTTAATACGGTCTGAAAGGTGTGTGTGTATACAAACACACCGCCTTATGATTCCTAGCCACGAGTACTAACCACTCTGTGCATGCCTGATGTACGTACATTCACTGGGACAGTGTGTGGGGTGGCAAATTCTTTGACCTTAAAACATGCAAAAACAAAGTCTGGACTCACTGCACTAAGTAGTAACAAAGTGTGTTTCCTTTAAAGGTACTGTGGAGTGGACGGGTGGTGAACCCTGCCCCGGACGACCAAGTCTCCCAGGCTCTGGACGCCCTGAACAAGAAGCTCCACAAGGACGAGCGCATCGATCTGAGCATGCTCACTGTGGGGGACGGCCTCACCCTGGCCTTTAAGCGCTGAGCTCCACTCATCCGAACTACTCAAGCATTCCATTTAGATGCTTATTTTAATTTGATAATGATAGCATATCATTGATGCTGAACAAAATTAATGGATGTGAAAACATTAAAGTGTTATGTGCTCTTTCTGATATCACAGTAAAAAAATAAATGAGAAGACAATGAATGAACTGGTCTTTGTTATTGTTCAGTCATTCTCGAAGGGGAGGTAATTCACCATCAAATAAAACTTTCATCGGCCCATTAAAGAAAGCCCCTGAAAAATCCAATATCCATAAGCTCTGTTAGTGTTTTCCAACGTGCTATTAATCGTTTGTGGTGTAATGGAATCCTTGCACACTATTGTTGGAAGCAATACAATTTGGCCTAAAGCCAAGCTTGATACATTAAGGTATTAAATAGTGTTCCACATCAACAGATACATGATAAAGGCCTCACATTTCAGGTGCTGTATATTATTCATTACAGTGAGAGAGATCATGTTTGTTTGTGACACTGTTTAAGAACTCAATAGTGATCAGTATCTATTAGGCATATGCCATATTAGGCCTATGTCCTGAAGTCACACGAGATTAACATGCATTACACATCTCAAAGAAATAAACTCATTGGCATCCGTTTAGATCATTATATGCGTCTAAATAAATACAGTTGGTGTGAAGTGGTCAAGCAATGCGTTCCCACTTCAGTCTATATTAAGATCGCTGAGTCCATACATTTTCAGCACCATGGACAGTTCAATTGTGCACACCGAGCGGATAGTGGCAGGTATAAAAGCCCAAAAGAAGCACCCTGTAGTTTGTACACCGTTACGAGCCACAAGATGGAGCGAAGACCGGGGTTTCGTGATCGAATAACTCAAGCCGAGAATATTCACTACAAGCCCACCAACACTGCAGCATCGCAGAGCAATACACTTATGATGGGGGACTACGATTGGAAAGACAATGTAACCGGTACGTTTCCAATGAAGACTACGAAGAAAAACGAGAAAGAGATGCTTCACGGCCTGAACGACCGTTTCGCGAGTTTCATCGAGAAGGTGCGTCGCCTGGAGCATCAGAACGAGGTACTGGCTCGAGAGATCCAGGAAATCAGACAGAAAGAGAAGACTCCGGCGTCTCTGCAACAGACCTTTGGACCTGAGTTGGAGGAACTGAGAAAGCTGCTGCATGACATCACACACCAGAAGCACCAGATCGAATTAGAGCACCAGAATCTGGAGCAGGATCTGTTCGACCTGAGTGAAAAATACGATACCGAGGCTCGCATCAGAGCCGACGCCGAGACCAGCATCGTCCTCTTAAAAAGGGACATCGACGACGCGTATCAGGCCAAACTTGAGCTCGACAAGAAGTCCCAGGCCATCGCTGATGAAATCGACACGTTAAAGAGGAACCACGACTCTGAGGTGTCACAGCTGATCGCCAAACTCAACGATGCGCAAGAAGGAGCCTTTTTTAAAGCAAGCGAGTTTGGGTGTCCTGAACTCACTGCCGCACTCCGGGATATCCGGGCACAGCTGGAAGACCACGCCATGTCCGACCTCCACAAGGCGGAGGAAAGTTATCACATTCAGGTTTCAAAGTTAACCGAGGTTGCTGAAACTAAGCGAGAGGCACTGAAGGCGTCCAAGCAAGAGATCCAGGAGTACAGGAAGAGACTGCAGAGCAAGAGTGTCGAGCTGGACTGCGTTAAAGGAACACGAGAAGCGTTGGAAAGGCAACTTCGTGAGCTCGAGGAATGCCATAACGAGGACATTATTCACTATCAGGTAAACTACATATTCAGGGCATTTATAAACCTAAAGGTAAATAGACCAATTCTATTCTGTAAAGTAATGATGATACGTCTATTGAAATGTGAGTGTTGGTTTTGGTTTATCTTTTATAACAAAGAAAGAACATGTGTAAATGCTTTAGATGCTCCTAAAAGCCATATATTTAAATATAGTTGAATATAGTCTAAATATAGTATATTCACACATAATGTGTGAATAACAGATAGCATTACTATAATAATATAACATTTCCACAACTAAACATTACTAACATAATTATATCAGGGATGTGTACATTACAAATGTTCCCATTTTTCTTCAGGACACTATCAAAAAGCTAGAAAACGAGCTCATGAATATCAAATTTGACATGTCTGGTCACCTGAGAGAATACCACGACCTGCTGAATGTGAAAATGGCTCTGGATGTGGAAATACTCTCTTACAGGTAAGACAGAGGCAAATCCAGAACTAAAATATTTTTATCGAAATACCTAACATTTTAGCTGTGATGAAGACAAATATCACTGTGTGAACGGACATATCAACTAAGACAATTCTTCTTCCTTTTACATGACAGAAAACTCCTGGAAGGCGAGGAGAGTCGTCTGTCGGCCATCTCAGACCCCCAGCAGCACCTCCCCGCCCCCTACATCTACAGACAGTCCCCCATCTACACCCTGCCCTGTCTGGGGGAGCAAAGGAGGACCCAGAAGCCCCAGTACAAGTTTGTGGAGGAGATCATCACCGAGACCACCAGAGAAATAGAGATGTCTGAGTTTGAGGAGACCGGCTCGGAAGAAGAGGAGGAAGAGATGGACCGAGGAGATCAGAAAGAGGAAAAAGATGTCAAAAGCGAGAGTGGGAGGAAGAGGAAGGACGAAGAAGAAGAGGAGGGTGAGGGTGTGGAAGATAGTCCAAAGGAGGAAGGTGTGCCGGAGCATAACGGTGAGCAGCATCACGGAGTAGAGCAGGGGGGAGAGGAGGATGAGGAAGGTGGGGTGAGCTGTGATGAAGAAACACGCATACAAACACACCTACCTATGACATGTAGTGAACATAGTGAAGAGTCCAGCAGAGCAGAGGAAACCAGCAAACAAGAGAGCAGAGATATGGATGGAGTTATCGGTGGAAGTGAGGCAGCAGACACCCCACAAGAGGGAGGAGAGACCGTGGAGGATGTTGCTTCTTTAAAACCAGAATCTGATACCAAGTCAGAGCTCACTAAGGATGCAGACCTGTTAAAAGCCACAGAAACCATAGAAAGCACAGCATTCTCGAGGGAAGTTATCCAACAGATACCTGATATTGTTGATGATGTGAAAGTAGAACCAGTAGAGAAAGCAGTTTCCTTAAAACCAGAGTCTGATACCAGGTCAGAGGTAACACTGGTGGATCAACTGTTAGAAGCCACAGAAACCCTAGAAAAAACTGTAGAAGCAAGGGAAGAGAAAGATCTAGTCAGAGATCGAGAGGCATCGGATATTGTTGAGGCAGTGAAGTTAGAACTAGTAGAGAAAGGTGCTTCATTAAAACCAGAATATGATACATGGTCAGAGGTCTCTATGCAGGGTGAACTGTTACAAACCACAGAAACCTTTGAACATATAGTACCAGCGAAGGAAGACAAAGATTCAATGAGAGAGCCAGTGGTATCTGATATTGTTGATGAAGTGACGATTAAGAAGGTTGCCCCTTCAAAACCAGATACCAGCTCAGACGGGACCAAGCAGGATGAACTGTTAAAAACCACAAAAACCCTAGAAAATACAGAAGACAAAGAAGTTAAAGATTCAGTAACAGATCAAGGGTTATCTGAAAGTATTGAAACCTTAAAAGTAGAACCTACAGAGAAAGTTGTTTCCTTTAAACCAGGATCTGATACCAGCTCAGAAGTCACTATGGAGGATCAACTGTTAAAAACTACAGAAACCCTAGAAAGTACAGTAGAAGCAAAGGAAGATAAAGATTTAGTCAGAGATCGAGAGGTAACTGATATTGTTGAGACATTGAAGGTAGAACCAGTAGAGAAAGTGACTTCATTAAAACCAGAATCAGAAACCTGGTCAGAGGTTATTACGGAGGGTGAACTGTTAAAAAAGACAGAAGCCCTAATAGAAAATACAGCAACAAAGGAAGAGAAAGATTTAGTGAGAGGTAAAGATGTGTCTGATATTGTTAAGGCAGTAAAGGTAGAACCAGGAGAGAGTATTGATTCATTAAAACCACAATCCGATACGAAGTTTGAGGAGGAACAACAGCTAAAACCCACAGAACCCTTAGAAAATACAGCAGAAGTGAATGAGGACAAAGATTCACAGAGTGACCATGCATTATCTGATATTGTTGACCAAGTGAAGGTAGAAAAAGTACAGAAAGTTGCTGATATGAAACCACAATCCGATCCTATTTCAGAGTGCACTATGGAGTTAGAACTACTGCAACCCAAAGAAACCCTAGAAGGTACAGCGGCAGCAAAGGAAGACATGATAAGACAAGATTCAGAGAGAGAGATATCAATGAGTGATGTTGTTGAGGCAGTGAAGGTAGAACCAGCAGAGAAAGTTCCTTCAATAAGACCAGAATTAGAAACCAGGTCAGACGTGACCATGGAAGAGGGAGATCACGAACCATCTGATCATGTCAATGACTCTCTCTCTTCAGCTTATGCTATCGACGAACACACTGATTTGACAGCAGACATTAAGTTGGGTCTTTCCTCTGAGGCGGCAGTAGACCCAGAGAACGTGTCAAATATCACAGGCCATGACCGTCCCAGCCTATCTAAGAGCAAATTAAAGGAAGCTAGCGGCACAGAACCAGCAGCAATAGCGATCAGTGAAACCGACACAGTAAAGCCTAGTATTCAAAGTGAAGGGACAGAGGGTATTAAAACTCCCGATCCTCAAAATGCAGAACATGATAAAAAGTCTGAAGATAATCAAAAAGAAGAGACTAAACTTGTAAAGGTAATATTGCAAGTTCCATTAGAGAAGACTCTTGTAGCTGCAGATGTCAAAGAATTACAGCTGGAGATGCCAAGCAGCTCAGTGCAGAAAACAGAACCACCACAAGAGCCTGAAGTCCCACTCAAGTCTAGTGGAGAACAGTCTAAAATGCAACCCAGTGGTTTTTCTGAGGTAAAGGTCGAGAAAACTGTACATCTCAAAGAATTAAAGCAGGAGACACCACCTGAAATGAAAACCAGTGCATTACCTGAGGTGAAGGTGGAGAAAACTGCAGATCTCGCGAGCAGCACGGTCCATAAAACGGAAACAGAAATATCTCAAGAGCCTGAATTCCCCCTCAAGTCTAGTAAGGCAGCTTCTGAAAGCCAAACCAGCGGATTGTCTGAGTTGAAGGTGGAGAAAACCAACGATGTCAAAGAACTACAAAAGGCGATAACAAGTAGCCCAATCCAGAAAACAGAAACATTGCAAGAGCCTCCCAAGTCTAGCAGAGAACCTTCTGAAACCCAAATTAGTGGATCATCGGACGTGGCGAAAACAGCAAATGCCAAAGGAATAGAACAGGCGAAAACAAGCAGCCCAGTCCAGAAAACACAAACATCTGAAAAACCTCTCAAGTCTGCTGGAGAACCTTCTGAAAGCCAAATCCATGATATGTCTGAGGTGGAGAAAACTGCAGATCTCAAAGAATTACAACAGGAGATAACAAGCCACCCAGTCCAAAAAACAGAAACACCACAAGAGCCCAAAGACCACCTCAAGCCTCGTGGAAAACCTTCTGAAAGCCAAACCAGCGGATCGTCTGAGGTGAAGGTGGACAAAACTGAAGATGTCAATGAATCACAGCAGGAGCAAGTAACAAGTAGCACAGTCCAGAAAACAGAAACATCTCAAGAAACGCTCAAGTCTAGTGGAGAACCTTCTGAAATTCAACCCAGTGGTACATCTGATGTAGAGGGAGAGAAAACAATATATCTCAAAGAATCAGAGCAGGAGAAAACAAGTAGCACAGTCCAGAAAACTGAAACTTCTCAAGAACCTCACAAGTCTAGTGGAGAACCCTCTGAAAGCCAACCCATTGGTTTTTCTGATGTGAAGGTGGAGAAAACCGCTGACCTCAAAGAATTAGAGCAGGAGAAAACAAGCAGCAAAGTCTGCAAAACAGAAACCCCTCAAAAGCCTGGAGTACCAATCGGTTCTAGTGGGGCAGCTACTGAAAGCCAAACCAGTGTATTGTCTGAGTTGAAGGTGGAGAAAACCAACGATGTCAAAGAATTACAAGAAGCGATAACAAGTAGCCCAGTCCAGAAAACAGAAACATTGCAAGAGCCTCCCAAGTCTAGCAGAGAACCTTCTGAAACCCAAATTAGTGGATCACTGGATGTGGAGAAAAAACCAAATGTCAATGGAATAGAACCCTCTGAAAGCCAACCCATTGGTTTTTCTGATGTGAAGGTGGAGAAAACTGCTGACCTTAAAGAATTAGAGCAGGAGATAAGCAGCCCAGTTCAGAAAACTGAAACATTTCAAGAGCCTGAAGTCCCCTTAAAGTCTAGTGGAGAACCTTCTGAAAGCCAACCCAGTGGGGCGTCTGAGGTAGAGAAGCCTGTAGATCTCAAAGAATTAGAGCAGGAGAAAACAAGCAGCATTCTAAAGACAACAGAAACTTCTCAAGAACCTCTCAAGGCTAGTGCAGAACCTTCTGAAAGTCAATCCAGTGTATCGTCTGAGGCACAGGTGGAGAAGACTGGAGATGTCAAAACATTACAACAGGAGATACCAAGCAGCACAGTCTGCAAAATAGAAACCTCTCAAAAGCCTGGAGTACCAATCTGTTCTAGTGGGGCAGCTACTGAAACCTCACCTCCGTCTGAGGTGAAGGTGGATAAAAATGAAGATGTCAAAGACTCACAGCAGGGTCAAACAAGTAGCACAATCCAGAAAACCGAAACATGCAAAGAGCTTCCCAAATCTAGTGAAGAAACAAGCAACACAGTCCAGAAAACAGAAACATCTCACAAGCCTGAAGAACCCCTCAAGTCTAGTGACAAACCTTCTGAAAGCCGAACCACTGAATCGTCTCAGGTGGAGAAGATCAAACCCTCAGGCAAAGATCAAGATATCTCAAACTCCAGTTTGAATGATGGTGACGATGGGAAGGCTGAAAACGAGAAAAGTAAACTGATAGAGGTTGTTGAGGCAAAAGACCAAAGACAAGATGAGAGTTAAATGTCATGTTTGGATTCATCGGTGAATATGACATGGTCAAATGCTTACAATGTTTTGCAATAGCCCTTTGGAAACCTGATGATATACATCAGCACTGTGAAAATATTAATGTATGGAGACAGCGTGATGTAAATCTATTAATCAAATGCTGGATGTAGGCTGCTTTACATCAGAATTTAAGCAAATTATAAATTGCCTGAATACCAATAAAACAAACTCAAAATGACATTAAGGTATTGCGTTTCCCATTCAATGTTCAACGTTTTTCTAATTCCTTCTTAACCCGAATGTGAGGCGTTCACATTTTTTTTATTAATTTTGAATGACATGCTGCCTACCGATGCCTAACAATTTCCATAATTACATAACATTAATCAATAGATTCCCATATGGATGTCCAATAAAGTATATTTGAGTGTCAAAGGTATGCATGTTCACACTGCAACTGCTAACCAACACAGCCTTGTGAGACCATCCAGATATTCAAGCTTACATTTGAGAAACAATGTGAACTTGCACAGGATGGATTCCCAAGGCTTATACAAGCTATACGCAATGATCTTCCCCCATCAATGTTTAAGGGCCTCATCATTTAGAGTTGTTATTGGCTGGAATTAATTGATTACCTCATGAAATGTAACAGTATCACACATTACAAGCTTGAGAATAAATTAATATTACCACTGCAAATACTTTGCAGTGCCAATATTCTTACAATCCTACATAACAAGTTTGCAGTAAAAAAAATAAAAGTACACTTAAGACAAAACTGTGGAGTTCAAAGACTTTATTCAAAAGTAACACACATAAGGACCTTCCAGATTTCCTGTGGGTGTGGTCTCTACTGCCCAGTTCAAGGCACATGACCAAGAGCGCACAACTTCAACCCCCCAACCAGGACAACAAACTAGTTTGGCATCACTGTGAACCTTAAGTATGTGCCCGGGTGCCTGCTCAAGTGAATAAACAGAAGAAAAAGCCTGCCTGTTTCAGCCAAAGTATTTTAAAAGGGTTTCCTCAAACTTCAGATACATTATTTTTTGTTAACGCCCCCCAAAAACTGCCCTGTTCAAGGGAGGGTCACAAGAATAGCCTTCACGAGCACTCAAATCTCCAACCCTCATTGGCCAGGACCAAGCAGAACACAACTAGAGTGTTAGGTGTACCATCATGTGCATAATAAAGAAAGGTACAACAGCATTTTAAATAAAAAGGAAGAGGAACAAGCCTAGAAAGTACTTAATATGGTTTGCGTACGAAAAAGGTGTTTCAGATGACGAGGGGGAATATCAGACGGTCAGAATGACAAAACCAGATGACGGGTTGCGTTGAAACTCGCCTTACAAAACCATCTGCTGATTGGCTCGCCAGGATACAAGTTTTGAGGGATTAGCGTAAGGCAAGGAGGGCCACACGGGACAAAAACATCAAGCAGGTTTTTGACTTGGATAAAGTATTTTAAAAGTCAAAGACAACACTCGCCACAAACAGTGTAGAGTTTAATGGATACGACTATAAAGTAAAAAGCACCGCCTCCCAAAAGAAAGGTGAATTTTCCCAATAAGGGGAGCACCTGTTGGAAAAGTGGTACTCTTTAATGACCGTTCATTGTCCTAGCCTTTTTAACCAATCCCATCAAGAAATGCCCCTGCTGGTTTGAGGTGGAAATACATTTAAGGCCAGATTCTTCTGATATTCCCTAGTCTCCCCATGTTTGAAAAGAGCTTTAGGCCTCCAGCTCCAGACCCAGGCCCAGCTTGTGGCCTCCAGCGTTGATGTTCTTGCCATCTACCAGTGCCGACAGGGTGAGTTTGACACCTGCATCAGTCAAAGAGCAATGAGAGAATCCATCAGGTTATGAATACAGAACCGTGTATGTTCCATAAGGGAACATACAAACACATTGAATGAAAGTGCTTACATAAAGAAATAACACATTTTAGTTACCAAAACATGGAACCATATCATTTAGAGTGCATTGGTTTTAAAGTGGCATATCACTTTAAAAGAATGGAAGCAAAACCCAGGTGATTTATTCAAAAAAGGTTGATACAATTTTAAAGGCTGACCAAAAGTAAAAAGAGGACTATGGCTTACCAGGTCTAAGAGTCTGGGTGTAGCCAACACCAACAAGGCTAGTATTGTTCACTTTAGCCTAGAGAGAGGAGAAAAGAAAATACACAACCACAAGTCAGGACCACAATACCGTCATACAAATCAAAGCTCGGCAGAAGTAGTGGCAGTGACTTACACTAAGGGTAGCATCCTTGTCCAGCTGGTATTTGGCGGCGATGCCAAAGCGCGTGCTGTTGCTGCCAGCGGTCCAGGCCAGGTTGACAGAGGTCTCCAGCGTGTCGCTCACCTTCTGGTAGATGGAGCCTCCAAACTCAGCACCATCATTTCTTTGGAAACGAATAGGGATGAGAGATTATTGTTGCAGCTAAAACTACATCTTTCAGTTGCCCATTTAAAAAAAAAAAAACTATATGGGAGGTAGGTCCACAATATATATGAAGGTGTATACAGTGTACAGGGAGGTATGCTGCACAGAAACACAACACTAAACAGTCATGTAAGAGGAGTCTTCTGTACTTACACATTGGTATGCAGCTGGAAGTCTCCCGTCTTGTAGCCCACAGCAAAGTTGTTCTGGGACATCTTGGACTTGGCGGTGTCAAAGGTCATCTGGTACCCGGCGAGCCAGCCCTCATAGCCGACAACGGCGGCACCATGAATGGTGGGTCCGGCAAAGTCGAAGTCCACGTCGCAGCCCAGGTTGACAAACTCACGCTTGTAGGCGGTCTTGACCTTGCCGCTCTTCTTGCTTTTAATGAAAAGGGAAGCAAGGAGTTTGAATAAAATAATGAATCTGTACTTTACAAGAACCACTCTCTTCAGAGTCCCTTTGCCAGAGTTTAAATTTAGTTGGCAGTGACTTTACTAGAACCAGTCTCTTCAGAGTCCCTACACCAAAGAGCTTGAAATTAGTTGTCAAAAAGAAAAAGTGGAACAGGTATAAAAGAGAAACCACAGTTAATAAAATATTCACAGCGCAGATGCAGGCCATTTTCAACTCGGGCACAATAAAACATAACCGTATATGCACTGGCAAAGTTGATGCCATACCCCAAAGTTGACATTTTGAGATTTGACGAAGCTGCCTTTGACAGTGTTCAGGTTAAAAACTGCTTATGCTAACACAACAATGAACTTACCCAGTGTTTGGTGAGAAGGTTGTGTCAAAGGTCAACTTCAGTCCCTTGGCAATCTGGAAGAAAACCATCCAGTCAGTCAATCACCAATTCATGTGTTGAGTTCAAACGTTTTGTTTACTTTACGTGGCATGAATATGCGCTGATGGTTACCTGATCTTCGATGGTGATTTCTGTTCCCAGGGTGTTGTCAGTGTTCCACTTCTCTGTGAAGGTCAGGCCGTACTCTGACCTCTTGTATTTGGTTTCCAGGGTGCCGGCCACTTTGCTGGTGTCGGTGTTGGAGGAACCGGATGTTTTGAACTCCTGCAAGGGTCGGACAGAGGTAAACAAGTGTCACGAGGGGGGTACCTTAATCGTTGCTACAAATAGTTACTTTTTCAAAAGACCACCCTTCACAATTATAAAATAAAATAAAAATAAAAACATTCGTACCACTCCACTTGAGGACTTGGTCTTCACATCCAGTTTCACAAGGCCAAATCCTAAAGAACAGGAATATTTCATTTAAAAGCCAAGCCTTCTCAACACCGTCAACTCTTAAACCATCATGTGACACCAAGGTAATGAGTAAACATTTAGTAGCCATACCATAGCCCTTGTTGAAAATGTCCTTGGCAGATTTGCCCAGATCAGCATAGCAGGGAGGCACGGCCATTTTAGCTGTGGAGAAAAAAATAATACCAACGATACAAAATCAATCATATTAGCTGAACAACTTTACACAACACAATAAATTAAACAAAAAAAAAAGATATTGTTTAAATAATTTAATCCAATTTCCTTTCTGTTGGGTGAAGCTAAAAAATAAATAGTCCATCGAGGACTACAGAAGTGGGTTCTCAGAGGTACTTTAAGTCACCTGAATGATAATATCATGTACCTGCGCTACTATGACTAAGACACTCAAATTATAAAGGTGGGCCGATAGAAATTTAGGAAAGTAGAAGGCTTTCCCCAATTTCTCAACGTCCTTAGTGACCAAGATTAACACCAATAATAAACAACAATGATCGAGTAGAATGAGAATCTGGTTCTTCCAGTGAAGTTGGCAGTTGGCCACCCAGTGATCATTATTCCCATATCAAAGGATATAAACCTAGGACCATTTGCTTGCAGAATCGATAAAATAATAAATAAATAAATGTATCGATTGTAAACCTACTAATGTTCAGCAACTCTAGGTTTCATCGTGTATACTTTAACCCTAGCATTAGTTGTCGTCCTTCAGAATCCCTAAAACATAAGGGTGGTGGTGAATAATCGGCTCGACAATGTTGAACGTCAGCCGTCTAGTACTTCGCCAGTTCTTGGGCGGGTGCAAACCATACGTATTAGTATTGTGCCAACTGTCAGGTCAAAGTTTCTAAGATCTTACATGAATGTGCATGTTGACGCCATCTAAATAATGTGCACCGAGTCGTAAGGAAGTTAAGGAACTTACCAATAGTTTAAAAATTAACTAAATTTTGCTCACTCACTTCGTTCTTGGCGACGAAGAATTTTAATTAACAAGTCATTATCGTAAAGGCAGCAGTGTAGCTAAATGTCAAGCGGGCAGGTGGGCAAGGTTAACTGTGATAGAAACCATTTTGACGCACTGGTCGACATTGCCTATTGGACCCCCGCTAACTAAACCAATTTACATTTTGGTTGGCTGATGCAACCAAGCAATACACACAAAGTGCTATAATAATGATAAAATAGAAATTAAGCCTTGATGAATTACTTGTGGTAGTTATGAGCTACCAATCACGCGAAAGTCGAGTAGTGTTAGGCTAGGGTACAATGGGGATAGAGTTGGAGCAAATAGTCCTGGACCAGGTTTTTTTTAACAGATTTTGAACAAGGTAGGTATACAGCAGCAGGTGCATCATTTCAATATTATTAACGTGTAGTGCAACAAGAGTTTATTTGGACAAGGTGGTTGGCCGACTTGTGGGAACAGCGGCATGTGTAAGACTTGCAGCATGCTGTGTAAAGCTAGCCGAGCTATTTTTACTAGCCTGCAGCCCACCGGCGGAGACGGGACTCCAGGACATAAACCCGGGTTATCTGTAATGTTAATGTATCAACACACGGCCGACCAATGCACGAGTCTCTTACCGGTTAGCGTTGGTGATAGCAGGGAACTAAAGTGACTTTGAAATACGCTGTTTCTCACACCGCACGGCCGATGCAGACTTCACCGGGTTGGAGGGCGAGCTGAAGGAGACTGAGCCAAGTCAAGTAACCTGAATTAGAACATGCGCACTTCCTTTATGGAACGCTGTTTTTATTCAAAGTAAAAGTTCTCATTTCAAATTCCTAAATTGCAAAAGAATATTATTGTTCTCATATGAGAGAAAATTACTATTTATTAATTTAATAGGAAATAGGTTTAGTTCGTTTATGGTTGCATAATAAGTACAGCTATTCCAGCTGACGGAATAATGTATATTACAAACCTAGAAAAACAGCAACAACAGAGCTTGTAAATGCAAGGGCATGTTTGGTGGTGAACTTTAAAAGCATAGCATATGACATGGTTTGGTTCTAGCTTGATTCCCCATTAAGGTGATTAAGAAATGCACCGTTTCAGTATGCCGTGTTTGACTCAGTTCAGCAATTGGGATGCGTTAGGAAATAATTTGTTGTTCATTTTTGTACAACGTGAATCCCAAATCAGATGGAGCTAGAGCCTCTAACAGGAAGTCTTACTAAAGCTTATTTACATTGACTTGACACAGGAGAGTGCCACTGGAATCCTAACCAGTCAGTCATCATACAAGCATACGTCACACCCTGTGGTGGGTAACACCCACGTGTGTCACACCCAATCTCAGGCAAGCCGAATATACGTGCCTGTATATAAATTGTACTTGTTTTGTATACATTAAAACCACATTGACATTCTGATGTCTACTATACATACAATTCAGTAACCATTATTACGTCTTTACGTTTTGTATTTTTATTGTATTTATTGATTTTGCGTATGGAACAATGTTCTGGAAAAGGATAAATAGGGGCAGCTAAATTAGAACACCATAAATTACTGAGGGCCCTGACCACATAATAATATATTAGGGGTATAAACATAATAATAATCATAATAATAGTAATCATAATGGCAACTTTATATTTTAATTGTAGTAATATTTAAATAACAAATATACTAATATAAAAAAATCAAAAACACATTGACTTCAAACAACATTTACGCACAAATACAAACACACGCACGCGCGCGCATACTCACTGGCAATGGGCTTGTTTCATCAGTAGTTTAATCTGCTTATCGTAAATCTTGTTTTTTCCCAGTGATCACATGACACATCATGTTCACATAACACATTATCTAGACTTTATTCAAACTATGTGTATGTAAAGTATATGTACATTATATGCATATAATATGTCCAATTATGCTATGCTACAGGCCCCCATAACTATTTTTAAAACCGTCCTTCTTACAGAGGACGGTTTTGCAAGAAATAGGCTATGCTGCTAAATGTATAGGCCTAAATTGCTAGGTCATTTATTAATTGAGGTATAAGAAAACTAAAATAATACATTAATCAAATAATGAATTTAAACAGTTGGACAATGCGCGCTCATTAAGGTTCCCTAAATGTAATAATATTCCCTAAATAATAATAATGAAAAATGTATATAGTTAATTATTGAATCATTAATTATTGATTATTGAATATAGTACAGTACTAGAGTATAGTAGAATAGAACAACTTTATTTTGGAACTGGTTACATGTTGCCATGAGATACCAATTAAGAAAATGCAGGACATAGCAAATGTATATATATATATAAATGTATATCCAAGTAACCCTACATACACATAATATGAAATACATAAGCCTAGTAAAGAATAAATAAGTAACATTTGTTAGCACTTAGCTTGA
>OMKX01007940.1:2525-12857 GCA_900302425.1 Brosme brosme
TACAGTATATATATATATATATATATATATATATATATATATATATAATTGTTATGTAGGATATTGATGTCATTCGCAGCTTTCCTCTGTAGTACCTTACCACAGCCACATTTCTATATTGATGAAAGACATAATCACAGCAGGTCATGTGTGAGTCACATGAGCCTTGGCGACGGCTGCAGGTCCTTTTCTTGTCCACGGTTCATTTGATGAAAATGATGTTATAAATGATGATTGAACTCTTAAATATCTGGGTATTGTATTGCTTTTACTTTATAATATTTGATCAGATGTAATATTGTATCCAAATAAAACTCATTCATAAAACGTCTTCTATCATGGTTATGAACAAGTAGTACAAAAACAAATAATGGTAAACAAACTACATTCAGATATAAATGTGTATAAAGGAAGTATTTAAACCAGCCATACAGCTTTAGTGGAATGATACATTGGATGCTGGTGTGGCTGAATATCCTGGCATCCTTTAGAAGGGCCACTTAAAAGACTCCAAGCAACTGTAACGCCACAGAGATTGAAAGACCGATGACTCCAAGATATCCAATGTAGCCATAGGCTCCCTTCATCCTTTTGGAAGGATCTGCGAAGAAAATACAAAAAACAGATATGTGTATCAATACTATGTATTTTCACCATGGATGAGTGTATAAGGATAAAGTTGGACTGTGATTTAATAAATAATCAATTATCTGACTTTAACACATGTTCTGGGGGACACATTTTCTCATCTGCACACACATGTCGCCCACAACTATTGATATATAGTTACATTAAAGAGTCCGACATAATTAATACAGAATTGCTTTTTGCAAACGGTGCAGTCCGTGGAGTTTTATTGCCACAATATTACCAAAGTGGAACACCAAAGTAACCCGACATAGTTTATATTCCAATTCAGGGGAAGTTGGGTGGAAAATGCTGAATCAAGTTCATCAACTTCAACTTAAACTTCAACATCAACTTCAACTTCAACATCAACTTATCAAGTTGTAGTGTGGTAGATGTCATGGAAAAGTTACGATACAAAGTACATATTATCATAATTAAGGAAAAACATTGTTACATGTATTGGTTAACAGTAAATAATGTAATAATCTATTATCTTGTCAATGATTAATATGAACCTGGTGATATGGTTTGCCCCGTAAAAACAGATACAATTATTTTCAATGGGAATTGAACATGATTGACAGATTGTAGCCTTACTGCCGAGGGCAATTGCATGTGTAAATTGTTACCAGCAGCTTTGGGTTACCAGGTAACATCTATCAAACGTACTTCTGGCTACACCACCCCAAATCTGTTGGCAGTGAGTGGTGAGTCGAGATTGCTAAAGCCTGAACAGAATTACAGCCCGCCCTTAAATGAAAAAAGCTTTGCATGCATTTTTCTTTGTGTTGAAAGTGGGCTGGGAGGGGAACTAGCCCGAACAAGAGTGTTTGGTTTTCCTTTAAACATATAGTCACAATAACCATCTTACCTCCAGTGTAGTAGCCCCAGGCATAAGAGAACCTACTGGTGACCCAAATGGCCCCGAGCACTGCTGCTGCTAACTAAAAAGATAACGACAGGTGAGAAAGAGGGGGAGTTATATGGGGAAAAGGTGAAGGAAAATATGCTGACTCACTGTGACGTTATCTAAAGACTTGGCACTCTGCAGTATTCAAGTCAAAGATCAAAATATGTGTATCCTACATAATTGTCGTAAATAACATGGTTAATAATGCACACATTTTAGACATACTCGTCTGGGGTGAGGGGGCTTTGAGAGTAAGTAAACACTAAAAATCCCTAGAATTTCTTTCTCCGTGCAAAAGGTACATACTGGGTAGACAAGTGCTGCAATGGTCTGAAAAACGAGCCATTGTGGGTACACCTCCAGGGTGTTTTGGTGAGCTCTCTGGATACAATTGAAGACCTGCTCCTTGTCACTGTACATGGTGGGATACTAGAAAAATACAATGAGTAAATATAGTGTCGAATCATGATATGGAATCTTACATGAAAGCTAATCAGGAAACATCAATATAGTCACATGCATTTAAATGCTATTAGTAGATTATCCTAGTATAACAAGATACTAGTCGACCAATACAAAAACAACTGTCGTTTACCTTGACATCGTACTTCTTCCTTGCACCCCCAACTTTTACTCCAAGATAACACAGCATGATCCAGCTATAGAGATATGTAAATATCACATATGCGAAATTGGCAGGCAGGACCTGTAGAATATCCATGTCGATCAAGAAAGAGATTTCGGATTTGGGTGCTGAACTTTACTATATGGCGAGTGCAATGAGAGAACAACCAAACAACGAGCCGCCCTACACAGTTAATCAAGTGCCTGCTAACTGAAACATCGCGAGACCAGAAGCGTCACATCGAAATACTTCTCTAAAGTACGCGATTGCAATGATGATGTAAATACTTGAATCATCCAGAATGTGTCACTACAAATGTTCGTAAATATTTGTGAATTATTTGTTCTGTTAAAAATAAACAGCTCTACGTGTAAAGCAGCTACATGATACATTACAAAAGTATAATATATACATATACATTATCCGTACATGTAATGGATGGAACATTTTAAACAAATCACTTTATGAAATTGCATCCATTTGCAAAAACGTTAATAGATATTGTGATATGTCCCCAATGCAAATAAAACAACAAGGAAACCATTTTAAAGTCTATGGGGAAAACTCTTATGCGCAAATGCTGTGCTGCCGTGAGGCTCGCCATGTTGTGGAATTTTCCACAAGGGGCTCCCCGAGCAACCATTCCACACACCGACGACATTGCTCATACGTTTCATTTGAACGACGACCGCTGTTGATACTCCAAATAGTTATTCGACGTTTAATAATATCTAACAATTTCCACGACTTAACAGATTTTGTATTTTAGTTATTGACCTGTTTTCCTCATCGATCTTCGAAAACTGTTTGGATTTCTGACCAGATTAACTACACACTCGACGAGGTAAGAAATGCTAACGTTACATACAATCACGTTAGCTCAGAGCAAGCATATGTGACCCGGCCTTATAGGCGTTGGACTATCTACCCAAACCAACGATTTTTAACATCCATCGGGTTAGATTATATGGTTATATTAGATGTACATTTGGCTGGTCATAATGAATCCTATATTTAGTAAGTATCGTTCTGACGCTGTAACTGTGTCGTGCGCGTTAGCATTGGCTCGACATTCGTTTGTTTAAGCTAAGTTTATCTGTTGTGATCCGGAATTTCCAGGCGGGTATCGGTCAGTGGTTACACAACACTACAATGGCCCTGATGACGCAGCATTGCGCAATCATCCTTTGGTCTATACAAAGACCATTTCAAGGCTCACCTATAAAATGCATGTGTATAATACAATAAATATGTTGCGATTTATTAAATAATTAAACTGTTTTTTTCTTTTCTTTAAAAGGAAACCAAGATGGTGACTGGGACTAAGGATTTACTCCCTGCAATGGCCAGTGATAGTTTGAGAGTTATATTTGACCAAGACTTGGGATCCAATTCCGTCTCAACCAAATCTGTCTCTAGAAGCGGCAGTGACTGCTCTGACTCCGGCCACGGTTCTCGCACACGCGATACCCACAGAGGGCGCCATAGATCTTCGTCGAACTCGTCATCCACGTCTTCCTTGTCCGGCAGCACCCGGCCCAGATCCCGCTCTCACCCTCGTTGCCATAGAAACTCATCCCGCAGTCGCTGCGCCACTCATTATAGACAACCTCACGAGCACCGACGTCACCGCTCACCACCACGGCGCTCCAGAGCCAATTCCCGCTCATGCAGTCCTTCTTCCTTACCGGTCAGGTCCAGTCGCCACAGAAGTAACCGGTCTCTCCACAAGTCCAACAGCCGGCAGAGGACAAGCACAGGGTTGGTGGGCCGTGACAAGAAGTCTCCCTCAAAGAGCCATCACAGCCGATCCAGGTCCTCCAGACGATCCGCCGCCAGCCCAACTATTGATGGTAAGGTTAATTTAGCGTTGACCAAGCTGTATCAATGATTCCTGGAAACATTTTGCTGACTTGACTCATTAAGCAGGTCTGCAACAATTAATCCATATGATTCAATCTAATGGGAGTTCCGTTTTTTCTTCTGCAGAAAAAAAGGAACTACTCAGAGCAGCGAAGGAAGAGGCCACCAATGTCCTAAGAGTTGATCTTCCAGAGAACATCAATCCCAGCCTAGACGAACCATGCGAGGACTGTCCCACACCAGAACAACAGGCATGGGTTCTGGTACAGCCAGAGGCTGTTCCAGAAAAGGTTCCATCAAAGGTGGGTGTCAACAAAAGCTAGATGGCAATGCTAGCACACTTTGAGGCATAACCAAAACAGTATGTGATTGTGGAATAAGGTCTCATTCAGGCCATTCAATTATGGTTACAAATACCTTTTCTGGTTTTGGCTTCGGCATCAATTTTGTACATGAAATGTAAAGTTGTAACATTTCAACCTCTTTCACACAAAATTCCCAGGTGACCCCAAAACCCACCAATGTCTCACACCTCAGAATGGATTAAGTCCTTGGAGGCTAGAATTACAAAGTGTAGGTTAGGCACATCCCCACATGTGCCTTTTCATTTAACTTCCTGGTAAGGTCCTTGCTGTTGAATTGCTTTTGTCTTGTGTTGACCCTTAGACCCCTGAGGGAACACACACTGCTCTGTCTGTATTCCTGTCTTCGTAGATCACATGAGTGGTCTCCTTCAATCATCGGCACCTCGGATTAGGAGAATAAGAGGGCAGTCATGTGCCTTGGGTGACGCCATAAGTGTTTGCGCGAAAGGTTAACTGATGACTCATAATGTTCACCATGATATTGAGTAGATTCTTCCTAGTTTGTCAACTATAACATCTTACTGAATTGTTTGTAAAAACAGTCAAATTCTTGTGAATGCTAAATTAATGTTTAGAAATCTAGGTGACTCATAGCATTCTTACAATTTTATTTCTGTGTCACTGTTGGCTTGACATTAGAAATGTATTTACATTTGCAGTTGAAATGGGTCGTTATTTAGCAGAACCGTCCCACTCGCTGAAGGAGCACAAGGCGTGTGGACAGCATTATAGTGACTATTCCTGTCCAGAAAACTAAAAACCCAAGAAGAACTCCCTCCCTCCGTATGCCAAAGATAAGTTGGTACACCAGGCGTGTGCTGATTGGGGCTGGGGAAAACTGCGTCACCTTTCTGCCAATCTACACAGAGAAGAGATCCTTTTTTACTTTTGTTGTTTGTCTTTTGATTTGTTTGGTTTCAAAGCGCTACGAATTACCAATGTTTTTGGTGGGCCTAGCCTATCCATTGCAGAAAATGCATGAGAGCTGCTGTTTGTTGAAGCTAGCACTTGTACAAGCAACACTTGAATTATGACCATATAGGTTTAACCGACCTGCTTCTCTATCGGTCATGCAACATGGAATATAATAGTACATATGCACACCTGACAAACTGCTTTATCTCAGTAAACCTTTGTGTCTGCCGTTAGCTCACTGGTGCTTTTGTTTTGTCTTTAACAGAACAGCGACGCAGTGACTGATGGCCAACGCTCAAAAGTGTCTCCAATAAGGAGAATCATCGCTTTCAGCATTCATGTAAGTGTGCCATACATTCGTTTGAAGCGACGAGCCGATGGCGCCTCAAACATGTCAGACATTCTAAATTCTCGCTCTGTCTTGTGTCTCCTTTAGAATTCTATCGCCAAGCCAACGGTGGCCCCGGTGACGTCTGCTAAGGTAACGCCCAGGGTGGACAGCATTGAAAGCAGAAAGCCTTACGGTCACTGGGTTCCGGTCAGACGAGGCGTCCGGGCACACAAACGCACCACCTCACGCTAGCGTGGCCGCACGAGAGGACGCTGTAAATAATGTGTATAGCTTTTACATAAGACTTGGGTTATGGTTTAATGTTAGGTGTTTTTTTTCAGATATAAATGAGTTATGTGGGCAGAAGAAATGGAAGATAACGCTCAGGTGGGAATCTTTTCTTCCCCTTTTTGTTGTGTTCTACGAAGATCTCAATAAAAACCTATTGAATAAAATTGTGTCCTCAATTTGTAACCTATTCACCCATGTCACTTAATGTGTGCGCTTTGCACTTCATTGAAAAAGTAACGTTCCATTATAAACGTGATGGAATTTTGACTAATTAAAGTGTTGTGTAATAGTGGAGCTGTGTTAAACTACACATTTAGTTTCTAATAATTGTCAACATTGTAGGCAATTGAAGTTCTGTCTATATAAATAGCATTGTATGCATATAATATGCCAACTGCCAATTTGTTGTCATGGGTGAGAGTGTGGAACAGGCTATTTGATTCATATGTCCACATTCCATATTTGACAGTTCGTCTTTAAGCAGATGTTACCTAAAGACTGGGCACAAACCACTATAAGGCCAATCTAAAACCCCTCCCTTCCCATTGACCTGCATTTACCACAATGGCCACTGTGTGTCATCATGGTTGAGGTCTTGGGAAGAAAATAATTTTACACTGAATTGACTTGACACACAGGACTTCGTCATAAGACAAGCTACGTTAATAAATGCTTGATAGCCTGCTTTTTGGATTCAAGTTCAAAGTTACAAAGTAATAGGCAGATATAGCCGTCAGGTGTATTTGTTTGTTTTCCACCCATATAATAGTAAAAATAAGTAAACATTGTAAATTGCAGAGTGACCCTAAATAGGAAATAGATTGGTAGGGGGGGAAAAACACTGATTTATAAAACGTAATGTATTTATAAAACAGCTTTCTTCTATTCTGCACAGTGTGCGATGATACACTTGTATTGTAGTTATACCAGCATCAAACATGGTCTTCACATCCAACATCAGGGGAAAACACGTATGTGTCGTCATCGCTGTAGTATGCCTAATATGATTCATAATGTTGCCTTTGCACAATGATTGGCTTTCTCGAACATTCATGAGCAACCCAGGAGCTTCAGGGAAGGGTAATGTTATCAGTCACACTTGAGACCAGATATGCTGCAGCTTTATATGGACTGGATCCACATGTGCTGCGATCCTTAACAGGAAACTTTCCGTAAACAATACACAGTCTCGACACATCTTCGAGGACAGCAGCGCACACAGACTTGATTGTACGTGAACACAAAAACTCTTTTCAGGCTGACATGAGAAAAATGCAGCAAGTCACCCCTCGGAGGCAAACTTTATTTGATGCTTAATCGTTTATCCTAAGCCATGGTTACCAGACACTTGAGTTGATCACATAAAATACATTTTAATTTGAATTACGGTGCTGGTCTGGTACCGTACAGGTAGATCTACCGTTGCTGGAAGGGGCCCTTACATCCATGTGGTCTATTTGTGATCTCAACAGTAGTTGACATCACAAGTGGGAGTGTCCACCCCTAGATGTATGATGGATAGATAAGCAAATTTGCTATAGTCCACTGGGTAGGCTGGTAGACTGATCTATCCAGCATACATCTAGTTGGACTGTCCCACTTGTGATGTCACTAAGGCATAGGGAAGGGCAGATTTTCAAACGGCTTGTAATGGCTCATCACACTCACACCTGGTGGCATAATATCACCCCTTTAAATAAGCCCATCTACATTGCTTTGTACGGTAAAGCGCCTTTGCGCCGAAAGGGACTTCATGGTGCATTCGAGTGCACCACGTTAACTCAGAAATATATGTAGCCTACTCGAATGGCCGTGAAAGCTGTTTAACACGGGAATGATTCTATTTTTTCTTTCTTATTTAAATTTGCTGAAATACATACTTAAGTCTTACCCAATATGCATGCATTTCTATGTAGGTAAGATAGAAAATTCAGAAAATCAAATCAAATTGTTTTCTGCAAACTCCATATTCTGTCCCAGCCACAGAACCAGCCTCTCCACCAGGAGCACCAGACCTCTAAACCATGTACATTTGTCCTGTAGTGTAGAGCCCTAATGACACCTCGACTCATCTCACATCCAACTCTCATCTCTCCTAATCCTCTCATCTCCTCTTTCCTCCCCCTCTCCTCTCCTGTCATCTCCCCTCTCCTCATCCATCCGATTCACGTTTCAAAAAGTAAAGAACAGACTATTCACATGAAATACATGTCCAACAAGACATTTGTTGGACAATATTGAACAAGAAAATGGTGTAGCTTGTAGAAAACTATTTGATTTAATTTTTTCATGAATTCTTTATTTCTGCCTATATAGTAATATACACACAGGTACCTGGAGACATGTTGAAAGAGAATATGGTGGAGTTGGAAACAATTTGATTAGATCTTTTATTAATTTTCTATATCTGCCTACATCTCGCGCTCAATGCGTGACAGTTGGCAGCTCTGCAAAGATGACAAACTTCCATAAACTAAAGGCGTTAAGACGTTAACATATAGGCAGAAAGGGAAACAGGGAGAGGCCTCTCTGTCTGCTCATGTGAAACGACGGTTGCCCATAATGCTGAGGCATAAGTCCTAATGACAGGTGTAGCCAACATCCTCAGGCAATTTAGATAAGATATGAATATTAAGTTTTTTTCTCTCTGTATCAACTGTTGACTCCTACTTCAAAGAGAGTAACGTTAGGCCTGTGAAGCCCTGCCCCATATTATATCAGGAGAAAAAAAACATGCATCCCATACCATATGCCTACTATGACCATAGCACACAAATATTCAGAATCATTAATCCCGACGATATATTTATCAGGCCATGTTGAATTGAACCGTTTCCACAAAATACTACCAGAAGCCCATAATACCCACCACCAACATTGTTCGTCGGAAAGTGCCTAATTCTTCCTGACCAGTAGAGGGTGCTACGACACCGTATTTTGAGGGACCAAGAGTAAAGGAAGGGGAAAGCGAAGCATGGGACTTATTCTCTGATCTTCATTCGTGTCACAAGCCCCTGGTGCTCATGTTCCAGCTTGGGGCATGTTGGCTGCGATGCAGTCAATAACGTACACATTCAAGTGCCAAGCCGTTGTGCTTTATCTCTGGGTGCACTTAGACAGACCGGATGTTCAGGCTGGTAAATGTTGCTCATTCCCTCGAGGCGTGTACATTTCATTTTCATGCTTTAAAAGTTAACCTTTTTGAGATCACATGTAGCTATCGCACAGCAGGAAGTTTCCACCACAAACCATTCCTTTTTTGTAAATGTTTATTTCAAAATTAAACGCTGAACGAGAAAATATCAGGTGTGGCCGGGGCTTAAATCTATGCTGGAATGATAAGTTCCACCACACAAAACATAACCTCATCGACATAAGCCCGAAAACCAAAAACATCAAATGGCCTTACAATATTCTAAACAGTATTTTTCAATTGTATATCATGCATGTTGATTCTATGTACACTGTACTGGTTACATCACCAAACAATTGGATGGTTAAAAGCCTCCATATAAAATGCAGAGGGCATTCGTTAAGGCGTCTGTCAGAATGACCGTTAAACAGCGGTTCCTCTCTCCAGATTCTGTTTGATCTCGGCGGTGTATTTTCCGTAGAAGCGCTCCGCCTTCTTGTTGAACTTGGCGTTCCTCTCGTTGATGTAGTCGATGTCGGCGTCGTCGTTGTACGCCCTGCGCCGGCTGTACTTGGCCCGCTTCTCGATCCTGAGGACGGCAAAGGACAGCAGCTTAGTCGTGTTGGAACGCCGTGCCCGTAATTCACAACAGGCCGCGTTTTTCTTTGGGCCGTTTTGATATGCCGACGGCGACATAGAAAATCCTAAACCATGTCCCTCCCTTTGGCCCTCAGCCGGGCTCTCTCATCCATAGTCCTTCCTGTTCACACAGGAGACCCAGTGTTGATTCGCTGTGGCTTCAAAGTGGCGTTGTGCGTCATCCGCGACGCCGCGTCTGATCTCCCACAGTAACTCTCACAGTCTCTTAACGGTCACCGTCTCAGATTGATCACAGCTGCGAGAAAGTAGGACCCGTCTAGGACTGGTATTAGTAAGTAAACGGACAAATGGGCAATTTGTATCAGCCAGTGTGCGATGTTTGTTGATAACAAACGCGAGTAGTCACCGGGATTTGCACTGGAAATCATAGCTCATGTCTCTCTCGGTAGTTACACCGTAGACAAAAAGCCTCATCCTCCTTACGCCAATTCAGATGGAAGGATTGCCATCAGCGGTGCTTGTACCACATCTTGCCTCGTGGGTAAATGCATCAGATGAGAAACCTGCACCCATCATGTTAACTTCAGGATGGGAAACAAAAGACAAGGCCGGAGCACTCCGGTTTAATCCCGGGAATACACATCCGAACCAATTCCAAAGGAATAAAAC
>OMKX01008057.1:2960-13052 GCA_900302425.1 Brosme brosme
TATATAATACATTTATATATATATATATAATACATATACATTTATAATACATTACATTTACATTTCATAACTGATTGATGTTCTACATTATTCATAATCGGCCTACTGTGTCTTTATCTTATAGTCTGTATACATTTTGACTCACACAGTGGAGTGAATGTGACTAACGTCTTCTTCTCGTCTGCAGGATGCATTCAGGGCTACGAGTGTTCTTGCTCTTGGCCACATCGAGTGCAGCACATTCTGTCGCCGTGGTCAACTGCAGCGCCATGAACCTCCTAAAAGTCCCTCAGCTACCGTCAGATACCACAGAGCTCCACCTGCAGGACAACCAGCTCACTGCAGTGTCTCCGGGCGCATTTGACAGACTGGCAAGCCTGAGGAAGGTTTCGCTCTCTGGGAATCGCTTCCACTGTGACTGCAGGATCCAGTACCTAAGAAACTGGCTTCTAAGAAACCCAGCGGTGGTGACGGGCGGCAGTCCCACGTGTGCCAGCCCGAGTTCCGTGGCGCTGAAGAAAATAGTTGATCTCGGGGACGAGCTGTTCAGCTGCTGTGCCGTTGAGCAAGGCTGTGTTGACATAGCGTCTGACAGCCTGCTGGGGGCAATACTTTGTTGCCTAGTTTTTTTGTTATTGTGGTGCCTGAGACTGGCCAAGAACTCTACATTTACCCTGGACATTGTAAAGAAACATTCAAGATATGAGGCTGACTCTTTGCGATCCAAAAATCCCAGACACAGAAAAAGGTACCAGGGTACCAATGGTAACTCTGGCGCCCCTCTCTGGACAGATGACCATGAAACGAAATATATAAATATGGATTTATTACCACAAATACTGGATGTCCAGCACAAGAAACACAATATTAAGATAAAAGCTACTTGAAGTAAGACTGTATTGTAATATGTTTCTGGCAATACAAACAATGTATTACATGTCAATATGATATTTAAACAAATACAAGGGAATTTATGTTTGGATGGATTCTTTGACAATTTTTCTTCCAAATTTGTTCATCTTTAAAGCCAGCACTTTTTCTGTTTTTTTATTTACATAACATGCATAAGTATCAATCATTAAAAAAGAAGCATGGCTAATTGCCCAATGAAAATAAGTTTTTAGAGCGTATGGCTACGTTATAAATGTAAATGCCCAGCCATTTACATTTTTTTTCGCTGTTGCTTTCTCAACTGAAATCCTATTACATAAAACTGAAATTGTGCTTTAGCTACGCCCACAAAGATTGACCGTTTATTGGCTTACATACAACATGTTAATGTTTACGAAGGCTGTCGCCTTAGCAAATACTGGCAAAGGTTGAGAGGATGAGACAAGATGCACACAGTTGGTACAATTGAAGGACAACATTGCGCGCTGCAATGGCAAACAGAAGAGCTTACGGTTTATATGTTAATCTGACAATCATGCATAGTTACCATGGGTTTAAACGTTGAATACAATTACAACAATGAAAGTCATCTTGACAATAACAGGTCAAACAAAAATATATTTTTTTGAATAAATATAGCGTAACATCATAATTTGTAACGATCTATAACGCATGACCTAAAAAAATACCTAATCGAATAAGGCAGTTATTTAAAACTAGCTCTTAAAACGTATTGGTGAACACTGTATGATCATCCAGGGACTACTTACAAATCATGTACAAGGAAAGCACTGAAGCACATTAACAAAATGTAACCGTTGAGTAAAAACGGAATCTTATGAAGTAGTTTAAGAGAGCTTAAAAATGACCTTTTTGCTAACAAATACCCTGACTCGTTAAACAGTGCCCACAGTTTTGAGTTTCTACACATTTCATACATGAAGTGGCGATTCCCCCCCCCTCCCCTGCTCCACCTGGAACCTACGCGATCACGTCATCAATTCAAGTCAAGTCTTCCATCGAACCAAAAGACCTACTAAGGCACAAAGTTCTCCTTCTGGAAGACGAGGTCGACGGCCTCGGCCACGTCCAGCACCACGTGATCGGGCTCCACGAGCTCGGGGTCGAAGCGGAAGTCCCGGTGCCCGTGGAACACGTTCTCTCTGATGTGCTGGTTGGCTGAGGAGGAGGAGGAGGAGGAGGAAGCCGCCTCAGTGCTGGGGTTGTACACCCCTGTGCACACAAGCAACGACTTACAGGAAGTAGCGGACGGTAACGCCAGCTCACTAGCCCAGGCGTGGTCCAGCTCCCCCTCCCGGGGACTGGCAGTTGTAGTTGTTGTTGTTGTTGTAGTTGTTGTTGTTGGGGAGCCGGTGGCCGCCGCCATCTTGGCAACAGCTTTGTGGCTCTTCCCCCTGACCCTCTCCTCCAGGTAGCGGTTGTAAAGGTTGGCCCCGTAGATGTCGGTCATGAGGTTGTCCCTGCATGTTCAGAAAAGGTTTGAAAAGGTTTATGTCAAAACCTAAAAGCTAAAAAACACAAAAGGGTTATAGTAGCTGTGTGTGTGTGTTGTATGTTTAATTTGAACACATTCTATCACAAAAGGGCCCCGGTAAAAACCCAACATTTGGTTAACCTAAGTTTCGTTTCCTCAATACAAGAGTTGGATGTTGGTTAACTTAAGTGGCTCTTAATGCATACCTCATATGAACTTTAATCAATGCCTACTAAGGTTCAACCAAAATACGTAATCGTGTACCTACCCTATAGCATAGATGGACGTAATGGGATGCTTCCACTGCCTTTCGATAGCCTGCCCTCGGATGAGGTACTCTGCAAAATGGTAGGTCAGTTCACTGGGTTTCCCCATTAGAGCCTCATACTTCAATTCCGTTCCCGTTATTTTTTTGTAGATATTCTCGAGGCATACAAGGAAGGTCCCATGTCCAAACCTTTGATGGAATGAGAAAGCAATAGGGAGACACAGACACAGTCACAGGCTATCCTTTTGTTGATTAAATGTTGTGTATCACATTTGGAAATCTTGCGTTCATGGTGGTTACCGTGGAGACTGCGCCTCAGCCATCCACAGCAGGTCCATATTGCAGGCCAGCAGAGGTAGGTGGGCTTGGGTCTGACTGTGGTGGGCACCGCTTAGGTTTCCATTGGTCAAGAGGACATCGACTATCAGCTGGAGATGGGTCTCCCATCGAATTGGCTCCCCAAATAGTATCACAGCTGTAAATGGTCTCATGTCAAGTGAATGATGACATTTTGAACTTGAACTTTAGTGAATTGAACATGTGTTTGGTAACTTACCTTCAACCTTTGGCAGGTAACCAACAGCTGCAGACTAAAAGGTAAAATAATTATAAGCCAAACATATCAAGTTTTGGCCTTATAATAAGTGTGTTATTACCACAAACACAGAGTAAAGCTGGGTAGACCATAGCTACCAGTGTTAGGTTCGAAAGCTCACAGGCAATTTTGGTCTCCTATTGTGGTCCACCATGTCGAGCAACGGAAACAACTCCCTCAGCATGTCAATAGTTACAACATTTTCAAAACCTAAACTGTAAACAAAGAGAGAAGAACCAATTATAAATCATCGCAAAGCATAGCAAGACAGTATTTCCACTGTATGTGTGTGTGTGTGTGTGTGTGTGTGTGTGTGTGTGTGTGTGTGTGTGTGTGTGTGTGTGTGTGTGTAATAACAAAAAAAAGTATTGAAATTTGATTGTACTTTTTAGCAATGTCCAGAACTGGACCTTGACCGGACACAAGCACACACTTGTTGTGGTACTTCTTGAACATCCTGAGTGGACTGTGGGACATGATGACCTGATCCTGGGTAATCTGGTGGTTGTCAGAGGATTGCAAAGATTAGGTTGCAAGAAATTTTACGTGTGTAAAGTATATGGCATGTCTGACTTATATGACTGCTCTTGCATTAACCCAATATTCCCAATTCTATACATTACTTACAGGGACACCCAGGATGTGGGACATCTGGTCTGCCTTTTTTTGTCTGAGGCAATTCCCTGCATTGGTGACAAAAACAACTGGTACAACAAATTGTCCCTGAGAGTTGACCAGCTTCTGGAATGCCTTTTTTGCTGCAGGGATTGGCATCCTGCCCCGAACCAGCACACCATCGATGTCAAAGAGAAGCCCAAAACGAGGCTGTGGCTGTCAATGAGAGGAACAAAAAAAAGGGGAAATGTCCTCATAACAAGAAATGAAAACCATTTGGGGTTCGGAACATGTGTTAAGAGGACAAATAAGAATCATGAGATATAATTCACATTCTCAAAAGACATGGGTCTGAATAAGGCTATAGGCAATACCTTTAACCTTTAACGTATTTATAAAAAATATCTCCTGGACAGTTTTTGTATGATGTATGTATGAGCTCAAAAAACAAAAACAATAGTGTGTGTGTGTGTGTGTGTGTGTGTGTGTGTGTGTGTGTGTGTGTGTGTGTGTGTGTGTTACTGGGGACTGTTTGGCAAAGAGTACAGCACTCACACGGGGACAGTTTGGCAAACAAAGAGTAGGTACTCATATATCTGGGTTCTGGGCGTTGAGAACCAGAAATGCAGCCTAACTGCAGTGGCCCATACGGGGATTTTATGACACATCGTAACCAGGCGCCCATTTCAGTAAATACGAATCTGGTTAAACCGGGTCATTTTGCTTTTTTGGTCGTTATTATCGTATTGTGGCAATGCAAAAATAGATATGCTTGCTCTATTGGAAGGAAAACTGTTTTTGGGGAACAATTGTTTTTTTCTTTGGATAAGCAAAACAATTGAAAGCCGCTGTCGTGTAACTGCAGCTTCTCCACAAAGGATGTTAAATCGCACTCGTAAAAGGTTTAGGCTTAACCTCGACATGTATCCAAAATACCCCCAAAATGTCGCGAAATACCATTACTTAGTAACAACAGTATATTGATAGTTTGCCAGAGCCAATATTAAGCAACAGCTCGTGACAGCCTAAGCATACCTTTCTATTAGACACAGTTCCGCAAAACCCGCATTGAGAACAGACAACTCCAGCTTTTCGTCTGGCTTGAGGGTTACTCAAGGTGTAGAGACCCCGGCAAAAAGGCAGGAGTCCCTTCATCTCCTTTGTTTTCGCCGGGTTTAAAGCTTATAAAAGGATAGAACCACGTATGAAGGGAGCCGGGTTCGGCTGCGCTAGCTGTCTCTTGGCATTACTTGTTTTCCTCCGATTCTATCGCCCATCATTTGACTTGGCTGGGAGAGGATCCTGGATTGTAGCGTTATCCTGGTCTACAGCAACGGCATTTCCGCTACCGTAGTTCCTCAGAGCTGTGTAGGCAAACGGAGACCGGAGCAGAACGATGAAGAACATGACTAGAAGAAGAACATCAACGGCAGCAAGGGTAATAAATGTGGCTTTTGCTGACAAAGAAATTGAACAAAGCATTATTCTTAACATGCATGGGAAACCGATTTACCTCTATCGGAAGTCCCGCCCTCTTTCCCGCGAACCCATGTAAGGGAATGTCCCGCCCTCTCGCTCGCCAAAAACGGTCGTTTCAACCATCCCGTTCAAGGCGTTCCGTCGTGAAACGAGAACGTCTGGTAGAATTTGACTGGGCAAGCACGAGTGACGACACGCGACGAATAGGTGGTCCTCCAGTCATCCTCAGCCAGTGGAGAAGGCGCTTTGCACTGCATCTGCAACCATTGCAACTGGGCTGCCATTTTATACACGGGATAAATCACAAAAATGGGATTGCGTACCATTTACAGAATGTAAAGAATTACGCATTAACTTACCGGCATGCAAGTATTAAATAAGCGTGCATAGAAGTATTGATGTCTAAATCCAGAAATAAAAAGTTGTGTAACTGCCTTCAGCTGTGACTGCCTGTAGCCTACAGAAGTCATGCATGTGCTTTATATAACTTACACCGGCTAAATTTACGCTGCAAGTGCAACCAGAAGGAATTTGACTTGGAAATTTGAGCCATTAGGTTAGCAGCCTTAAGCTCACTTGGAAGGTAAAGTGAACATTTCACAGAAAGACAGACGTTTCCAAGTAGCAGTCGAAATTACTTTTACCTTAAATACTAGTCCCAGTTCAAAACGTTAGGCCCACTGTTCTGACATGTCTGATTTGCAGCACCGCCGTGTTCGAGTAGACACATTAAATGCAAACGTTAATGTAAAGCATTAAGATTGAGCACCTAGTCAATTCAAGAATACAAACTATTGAAACATGATTCTCCCCGTGCTCCTCCAGCTTTATTGATAGTTTAAAATTACATTTCTATTTTATTTTTAGGACTTAAGTTGCATTCTCCTTCCGACTTAAAAACAGAATACAAGCAAATGGTATTTTTACAGTAGTCTAAGTGATATTGTACAAAAATAACATTTGATTTCTGAGAAAACATTTTCCATTCCCAAATGACTCCTAATTCACACTTGACAACTGTTAATGATGCTAATTTCAGCCAAGGTAAAAAAAAGAAAGAAAAACTAAAAATTCAAAACATTTTGAAAGAAAACATACCTTGGGCTAACACTTGACATTTAAATTTTAACAGATTCATATATAAAAGATATTTGTTACTGCAAAACTTTTATATCTTAGCAATATAGCATGTTTGAATATGTTCCGCCCACGTTGCTGCTTGTAGGGCTCAGATGCATCATGTTGTGAACGGTTTTCCTACTCGGTTTTCATACTCTTGGCAAACTCATATCTTAGCCCACTTTAACAAACCAAAATGACCATACCAGGGAGCCCATGGTACCCATTTACTCCCCATACGGTCCCCCATCCTACCGAGACTCACTGCTCTCAAGGCCAGAGGTCCTATTCATGCCGTATGTTTAGTCCCATTCAGTTTCCATCTCTGATCACCAGTGGCTTGGAAAGGGGGGTTTCTTTAACAAAGCATTATACGCAACACCACTATCAAACTAAAACACTTTTTTTTTGTATTGAATGCAGAAAGATATTTTTCACCCCTTTCATTGTATTATGTCGAGGCTCACTGGCCTGGGACTAGCCTCTGTCAACCAAACCGTTGGCCAGTGGAGAGGATTCAGAGAAAATAATACAACCAACCATCAATCTGAAAAAAACGGAGGGGCAACAAAGGGCACTGATTATGCGGTGGCTTCGCTGGGGCATTCTTTCGCAAGGTGGCCCGTTTTTCCACAGGTGTAGCAGCTCGCTTCACTGGACTTACTGCACTGAATAGCAACGTGACCAATTTCACCACACCTGGGGAAGAGACAAAAACACAAGGGTAGTTATAGACACGCGATATATTCAATACATATATTAAGAGCCTTTACAATCATGTCCGCCCATTTTTAGTACCATTACTGAGGGAGAAAAAACAAGTATGCAACAATTGTGAATATATATATATAAATAAATAAATAAAGTGACTTCACCTGTAACATTTCACTTTATCGCAAAGCTTCTGGATGTGGCCAAAGCCTCCGCAGCAGTAGCACTTCTGCTCATTGGCATGGTCGCACTCACGAGCCATGTGGCCTGTCTTGCCACAGCTGTAGCAGTGATGCTCCCTCTCCTTCTTGGGCTCTGTGCAGTCCCTGGAGATGTGGCCACTCCTGTGGCAGTTGTAGCATGCTGAACAGCAACACAAATAATTAGAATTTCATAAATAATGCTAATTCCAACAAGCATGGAACGAAGGGTTAAACAATCAGTCATTGGTCGACTTGAAAAAAGATACACAAAAATATAGAAAATTACAACCAAAACATTTCTTCTACAAGCACAATACCCACCATCCTCAGACTGCCCACAATCCTTTGCAATGTGACCTTGGTCCCCGCACCTGAAGCAGAAGTGGTCTGGGGAGAAAGCGTTAAGGGTTACAAAAGTGTGTCTCGTTACATTTCAAGCAATGTGCCATAGAGAATAATCTTGGTAATGTTTAAAGTGACTATTTTTACCCTTGCCACGTCCCCGGCCTCTACCACGTCCCCTGCCGCCGCCGCCGCCCCCAACACCACCAACACCACCGCCACCGCCTCCTCCTCCACCACCACCTCCACTCCCCAGGGGGCAGTTCTTGATCCAATGTCCAGTACGGTGACAACCGAAACACTCGTTGATGGACTTGTCCATTATCTGAGTCAAAACAAGACATGCGTTACAATAGAGAACAACACCTTTGAGAAACACATCCTTGTGAGCAATAAACCCCCAATACCAATTAACTGAGATGAGCTGAATAACAAAAATCATTCACACATGTTCTGAATAGCAAAGGTAAAAATGATACATTGCATGTCATGAAGTATCTCTGCATTAATGTCCCCATGATATTGATGTTGTTGGACTCCAGAGGTTATCCTTAAACTTCATTGAAAGGCAACATGTGTAGCTCATCTGGTTAAATGCTAGTCTACTAGACTACCTACCCAGGGATCTTAGCCTGTATGGAGCAGTGGGTACAAACTACCTATAGTCTAGCCTATTTCTCCACATCACTAGGATAGCTCGCTAGTGGGCTAACTTACATGATTTCATCAATGGAATCATGTTGTGATCACCACAGGTCAAACTTCTCCCAAGTGTTTGCTGACGGTGATAAAGACATCAGTCATGAAGAATGCGAGTTAATAAGTAACGTTAACTACATTACTCACACTGCAAGAGTAATCCTATAGAATGTAACCCTAGCCGGGACGGTGAGATAAAATGCGTATTCATGTAACAGCTGAATACAAGGAAACATTAACTATTGCATGGCAAGAAATAATTTGTCCACGTTGGGCACGTCGAGCCATAATTTACTCCCATCGTAAAGACATCCCTCTTTGCAACACGACTACCTCGTGTGAATCGTTTAACATTGCTGTATAAAATGTAAGCGTTTGATCGGTCATCCAGGCTTAAGGGGTTATATAAGAACATAACAGTTAGATGTTATACTAATGCGAAAGGTAAAAACGAAGTAACGTCAGTCGAAATCAATGTCATTAAACGCATGCCGTGTCTCCTCGGCTAGTCATGTAGCATCCATGCGTTTGGCTATTAGTCCTGGAGACGTAACGTTGGATAATAGCGCAGATAATACAAGACTGGTCCCAGACAGTCTTGGATCGATTGGATCATTTACATCGCGATGATCTCACCGACCAAAGTAAATGTCGCATTACACAAAAACAAAGCGATATGTAGCAGCTATCCCCAACGTCGGGGCCTTGTCACGTTGACGCAACTGCGTACTCTGCGAGACACCGCGTGTTAGCCTCGCCACCTTTTCAATACAACAGACACACGACCACGTCGACGATAGTGGCTTGTTTCGACTCATCTGGGGGATCGCCAGACAGTCATCGAGGAATTAAACCGATTGGTTGGGACATAACCTCGCACAAAACCACTGGACAATGAATAATAGAGAACCTTTCCCGCGCAGAGCTCTTATAGCTCAAAGTCGCAGAGCAGCGCTAGCAGGCCAAGAACCCGATGTCCCGTAAATGCCTTCTTACAATGTGTTCTCTTTAATTGACAAAATAACAAACAGGCATCGGTGTGCACTTAGTATAACGTGCAATAGACCCAAATCGCATTGTTTTGAGACGATAATGCTAAAAATAATAGTGTATTTCTTACCTTTTCAGCTATGACTACTGAGATTCTGTTTACGCCTCCTCCTCTGAGCTACAGGCGGTGTGAACACGAGTTTCTGGAGCGTCATTCATACTATAGAGTCAAAGAAAGCGCAGTCGTTGGCCACGGTCTGCGCATCCAGCCAATCAGGCTGCAGAGTGTCTGGACACCGCCTCTACCAATAACCAATGAGAATTTCTCCAGGTTGCAATGCTAAATGTCGGACCTCGTCAGCTAGGCCTACTGTATTTATTAGAAGAAGATGCACAATTAATAAATGCAAAATACAATTGAAATATAGACAAATGAAATAAAATAATAAATATAAGCAGTTCTGAGTTCTGGTCCTGCTTGCCTCTAAATTGTAGCTTATGCTAATATTACAATTACAATAGTAACATTTAGTTGTGCATTTATGTATTGCCTAGCCCCATATATATGGGTCATGGTAGTTTGATGCCTCTGATGTGTTATAACAAATACGACAAAATAAATAACACCAAACGAATCCTAATATCAATTACAATTAAACTAAATTGAAAGTAGATTACCAAAATG
>OMKX01008094.1:3436-14742 GCA_900302425.1 Brosme brosme
TATATATATATATATTTATGTGTATGTGTGTGTGTGTGTGTTCGTTGTGTTTGTATAATACAATGTCTTTTGGTAAAAAAACAGAAGAGTTGAAACAAAGGCAGATTAAGACTGGGTGAGGTGGCTGCAGAAAGGATTGTTAAAAAGTCAGTGATGTAATGACGCAGGTTTATTGTTTTAAGATCATCAAAAGTCAAACAAATAGAGTGAAAAACGATACGGCAAAATATAATAAGCCTAAAGCTGATGTTTTTTTTCCCCGGATTAATACTGAGAAAGTTACAGAAAAACACGTTGAAATAGAAATTGCAATATCATAAATATAATATCATACACGACACAACTTTATACATTTCAAATTCATACTGTATATACTGAATATTATAATTATTAAAAAACGGCATTGCAACCATTATAACAAACTTTGCTCACCAGAGTGAGCAGTTTGTTATAATTAAGTTATACAATTTGTTAATAATAATGACACTTAATAATGACACAGCGAGAGAAGCATCTGCTACTCCTGCCTCAAAACCAAATTCAAGTCTGTATAAAACCGATTATGGACGAAACGGTTGTTGTCTTTAGTTTTGTCTTTCCGTCAAAGGTGTCGTGGATCCGTGGCCGAAAACCACTGTTCCTGCAGAGGGTGGTGCCCATACCAGCTGTACCAGTCAGGCCCATAGCACCCCGGCTCCGCAGGCGGACCCTGGGTTCCGCCCGGTACGGAGGGGTTGGCGGGGGACCTCAGCTGGGACCCCTGGTCCGTCCCACCCAGCCTCTGGAGGATGGCCGGGTTGAACTGGTAGGTGAGTTTGCGGCGCACCTTGATGATCTCGCCGCTGCGGCTGTAGTTGCGCAGGGCACGCGCCATTTTCTGGTAGGTCATGGTTTTGCGGTTGCCCTTGCGTTGGCCCCAGCACTCGGCCAGCCGCTCCTTGTTCTTGGAGACGAAGTGGAAGGTGCCATTGGCGGTGTCGGTCCATTGGATGGAGTCGGCCATCGCCGGGTCACTCAACGCCTCGTGCAAGTACTCGTACAGACGCAGCTTCTTGCGACCTGCGGGATGATGTGCAGGGTATTATAATGCAGATGACCGATGACCACTGTCCGTCAAAACTTGAATAGTTTGATGGTGCCATGGGCCCTTCCTGGCGGCCATGTTGGTTCTAAACACAAGCTAGCCTAGCTGGCGTTTACCAAGCTGGAACCAAGATGGCTGCTAGGTGAACAAGGCCCATTTAGGCTACAACTTGTTTTGCATTTTGCCCGCACACAACCCTATCTTGCCTGAACCAAGAGGCCTCAGCTTAGGTTAAGGTTGTTTGTTATATTCTATAATATAAATGCTATTATTATTTATTATATTAATAGTATTGGCAATTCGAAATTGCATTTGGCACACGGCTTTAAGCACCTAACGATACAATATACATATACAATATACACAAAAAAAAGATATGTCTGTCCCTCTGCTTTTTATGGTTTGAATTTCTTGTTTTTTTGTGCGGAAGAAATGGGGTTACCTTTTCCGTTTCTGGGAACCGGTAGGACCGGGTAGAACTGTGAGGACTCGAGTGCTACGGGTTGACCCACCGAGACATCAGGGGCCCCCGGGGACCACGACTGCTGCAGAGGGACACAAGAAATACAATTTAGTAGGCCTTTTTGACAGACAAAACAACCCATGGTTTCAAGCCTCATGTGCAGACAAACATGCTTGTGTGTATGTTTGACACAGACACATGCATGACTGCCTGTGTATGTGTCCAGGGGTGGCAGGGGATAATTCCCCCGCAATATTGAGAACGTGCATTTGTTTCCCCCAGATAAAAAACGGAAAGAAGCAGAGGACTTTTACTTAGAAAAAACACTATAACGTTACTCATCGACACAACAGCGCCTCCGCCGCCTGGGCAGGTATTTTATCTTCAGCACTGGGTCTTTTTTTACACCCCACATAACACACACAGGTATATAAATATTTGAAAGTAATACAGAATGCCTGAGAGCCTTACTGCAATATATTTCATTCTATTTTGAATTGTCACCTGGTGCCTGAATTAAGTGTTTTCCTTTACTTAAATAACAACATTTTCACCACAAACAATGGAAGAAAAGCCACAAATTGGTGCATGCAAATTCACCAGGATGCAGGAAAATAAATGTTTGGGGAGAACCCCTAGACCAAACACTTAACATGTCAGTCCGTCCGTCCCCCAACATTAAAACGCCACCTACTCCACTGCTCTGCATTTGTTGGCTACCCAGCGGCGGGCTGTTCCAGTCATACATAGGACTCAGGGCGTCGGGGTGGCTGGGCGTGACCAGGTAACAGGAGATCTGACAGCCGAGCGGTTGCTGCGTCCCCAACGTCTCGTAGTATTTATACCCTGAATGATGAATGAAAAATTAAACAATACGAATAAAGGTTAGTTCAAGGGGTATCCGAAAGAAATGACAAAGCGTACGTATTAATAAGGTTAAAACCTTTCTCATTTTAAATAGGAAAAGCTGAGGAAATGGATGAAAGCTAGCAGTAGTAGTAGGTACTTTGGGGATGGGTGGGGGGCAATTGATTTGAAATGGCAGCAAAATGAATACAAAAATGTGACTTTAAACCAATATAGATCAATGAAATAAAAACATTTAAAATAATAACAAATTAAAATAATAAAACTAACAATTACAAAAAAGTGCTTCGCACTTTCCTTGGTTCCCTAAATAAATCTCAGTTCTGGCCCTTCCGGCCTCTTGAGGAATTATGCAGCCTAATGGACGCTGTGTGTGTAATGGGTAATTTCGCTGCAGGAGACAAACCTGGGTCGCAGTAGGTGCTTTCCGAGTGATGCTGAATCACATCTATTGCATCCTGGAAATGCTGGTTGATGTCGGTGTCCAAGGCACTCTAGAATTTAAAGACACCGTCAAGGAATCTTGCATTCTGAACCATAATCATACATTTCAATTACAACAAAATAATTGGAATACATTTGAGGAATTCACTATTTTTAAGTATTTTTGATAACAATTATTGAATTATTGAATTACAATTATTCCGAATGTGGCAGGACTCACCATCTTATATGGCGGACCCTCAGCCAAGACCATGGCTCTCTCAGCGTTTGGTAGAACACCTTCAGTGCTGGTGCAAGTACCAGCTCAGGTATATATACGGAATAGGTGGACCACACGCCTCCAATAGGGGCTCTCTGCGAAATTACCGCGGCCGATGAATACAAAAAAACGATGACGTCACAATATAGCCTTTTTTACTTCTCTTTTTGTTTTTCTCTCTGGAAGAGTGGATCAGTTTCGGATCTGACCATTGCAATCTTAACCAAAGATCAGGATCTGTGGACGACAGCCAACAGGGAGCATCTCTGGCTTCATCTCTTTAATGCACTCTAAATGCAGTGTTTGTGTTTGGCCACAGGATTTGCATAACCTGCAGACACACACGTCTATCACACATTAACAATAAATGCTTCTTTGCCCGTGTTTTTGATTTACAGTAAGTTGAAATCACAACTCTGGGGGGTGGGGCGAGTCTTAGTGATTGAGTGAATGGTAGCCATTGGCTACCATGACATCGAAACAAAATAGAAGAAATGAGGTTTTGCCCCAAGCTTTACAAATATAAAGCTGTAAGCTTTGATATGTTTTGTAAATATTTCCTGTATGAATGGACTACAATTGAAATGCAACTAGTTGACTTGAACTTTGAATTTTTTGTCAAGTCACTTGAAATCGGAATCTCATACCACGACAACAAGTTATTGAATAACAATTTTAACATGAAAATGTAAAGGTTAATGATTATGAAAGGCTAACCTATCTTGTTGACAGAGTCAAATCCCTCTTTAAATAAACATCACTTTTTTTCTCCAACACGTCCATTTATCACTCGGGTTACCAGTTTTAAATATCAACTGACTTTGTCCTGAAGTTCCCCTTTTACTTTTTGGTTGATGGTAGTAAGGTAGAGGAAAATGATTGATGTATATACTGATAAATGAGTGGAGGTAGCACAGATTAGAGCAATACAAATATTATCGGGTAATTTAATGCAAAAAAATATAAATCTCAGAATTTTAGTGCATTCATTATTTGAATCCATCCATTGCATCCATTCTAAGGTAGCTGCACTATTAATTTGTGTTGTATATTCACATTTAAATTGTAATCACACAAATAGAGCATGTTATTATGTGTGTGTGTTTGCATGCGTGTTTGCGTTTGTGTGTGTGTTTGTGTGGAATTGTCTGTTTCCTGGCAGTGCAACATGCTGATAAAGTGAAGACCACAAACCCTCTCCTGACACTCTACTGCTTCCCAGCGCTCCATTCATGTTGAAACGTCTGTCAAGTCACGTCCATAAATTTAGTGACCACAACCTCACACCTCACAGACTATGACGCCCACTCGCTCTCCTTCAGTTATGCGTCTTATGAAATACTGGCTGCGCTTAATGCATATATACAGAAGTCATCCACCATATTTTATTTTTTGACACAATTTCATGTGTCATGTGTCATGCATGCATGTGTATTCATGTGTGTGTGTGTGTGTGTGTGTGTGTGTGTGTGTGTGTGTGTGTGTGTGTGTGTGTGTGTGTGTGTGTGTTTGCAAGACAACATATATTACAGTGAAAGAGGTAGAATAAAATGCTTGCAATAAATGTAGGGAGAAATGCACGAGATTGGAAATTAGGGTAAGTGTTCCCCTAAGGTTGAATTGAAGGTTTGCAGGGTGTACTTTCTGTTGTTCTTATATAAGCTTTTTGTTGTTTTAATGTAAGTTGTGAACAAATCTCAAATTATGCCAGTGTAATAAAATGTGTTGAATCTAAAAAAACATCTTAATGAAATGCAATAATAATATAGATATCTACACCATCCATTTAATGTTCATTAACATGCAAATACATTATTTATATTAATTTAAACAATGTTCCCCTCCCCAAAATTATCTTGCGCTTGGTGAAACAAGTAGGCAACTTGGCTGAAAAAATATCTTAGTGGGGCAATATTACTAAAAAATGTTGCCCCGCTAAAATCTTAGCAGGGTATGAATATTGAACTGTGCTACTGTGCCTACTTGTTGTTTGGTTTGTTTTGCTTCTGTGGGCAGAGAGCATGCGTACAGGACATATAATCTTTCCAAACAAAGAAGCATTCTTCTTCCTCTTATGAATTCAATAGTTGCGTGTAGCTTGGTGACCATGTGGGAGCCGTCGATGAAACCGCAGCACAATCATTCACTCTTGTACTTCTTTATTTACTTCGATATTAAAACGCAGCCCAGAGAATTGAGAAGTTTGCGGCCGCTGCCTTGGATCAGGACGATTAGATAAATGGGTTCTGTATCAGTTGTATCAATTCTGTGAGTGGCGGGGTTTTAGGTTTATACAGTCCATTGATTTAAGTGGACGTGTCTGAGAGGCAATAGGGGTACCATTATTGATGAGTAAACAATAAAAACAATTGGTTTGCTGAATGATGATATGCAAAATGCAGCCAAGGTTGTATTACGGCAGCTGGATATTATTTCGGGTGAGACCTAGGATTGAGCAACGTTCAAATGTCTTGCTGTTCATTTGTGTTAATTCATAAAGTAGACAACATAACCCGAGGTTGTTGTGTTCTGCTTTTTAAGACAATGAAACAGTGTTGAATTGTGTGTTTAGGAAAACTATGTTCCACATAGGTCTGCCATGACTGACGTCAAAGCCGGTACAGTCTGTGTGCCATGTATGTTTTGATAGATTGTTTTTTTTGATTAACTACAGAGTAGCCGAAATTAGTCAACAACTTATCTGGTGTTCTTATTTCATAGCACTCCAAAAATGAAATTATGAGTTGAATTCTCCTCGTCCTGTATTGTCAGGGTACTTAAGTATAATACATTTCCCCGTCAAAATCCCAAAACAAATAAAAGATTAAAGGGCCCATTTTCAGTTTTTCCAATGGCCACAATGGCACATTTTCCGTTTTTCTGTTTATAAGCAAAAACAACAATATTACAGTAATATTACTGTAATATTACTAATAATTAGAAAGCCACATTTAAAATAAATCTAAATTCCTCTATCATTAATGTGGCATTATTCACTTATTTGACTCTAATACCAGCTAGTAAAATAAAAGCAAAACCCTTTTTGGTTCTGAACTTTTGTTTTGCAAAAGTGCAAAACATTTTTGAAACCTGAAGAACACCGTAGCTCCCATTGAACATTTGAAATTGATGAGGAACTATTTTTTAGTTCAAGTGTTTTGCAGACGAATTTGGCCACATTGCTAATCTCTATATCATATTTGGCCCAGTGAAGTAGCTGCCATGTTGCTTTCAACTATCCTTTCCTGTTGTTTTTTTTATCTCAACCTCCAACTTGGTTAGGTTTCCTCCTTGGTGTCCTGTGCGTTGAGGCCTTCATTTACTCTACCGTCGGAGCACAACGTAAAATGTGGGTGGGCACCCACATTTTACGGTGTGCTCCGACGGTAGAGTAAATGGGCATAAAACAGTGGGCAGTTTTACTGATCCTCCCCTCTACTAGCCACTAGTCCTCCCCTCTACTAGCCACTGATCCTCCCCTCTACTAGCCACTGATCCCGCTCTACTAGCCACTGATCCTCCCCTCTACTAGCCACTGATCCAACTCTCTACTAGCCACTGATCCTACCCTCTACTAGCCACTGATCCTCCCCTCTACTAGCCACTGATCCTCCCCTCTACTAGCCACTGATCCTCCCCTCTACTAGCCACTGATCCTCCCCTCTACTAGCCACTGATCCTCCCCTCTACTAGCCACTGATCCTCCCCTCTACTAGCCACTGATCCCGCTCTACTAGCCACTGATCCTCCCCTCTACTAGCCACTGATCCTCCCCTCTACTAGCCACTGATCCTACCATCTACTAGCCACTGATCCTACCCTCTACTAGCCACTGATCCTACCCTCTACTAGCCACTGATCCTACCCTCTACTAGCTACTGATGCTACCCTCTTCTAGCCACTGATACTACCATCTACTAGCCACTGATACTCCCCTCTACTAGCCACCCACACAATTCATCCTTTCACTCACCCTGAGAAAGTGAGTGAAGGAAGGAAAAGCCCCTTACAACTACCATGTTGTTTTTCAGACAAAATCTCTCTTTCAAATTGTTGAGTAGAGCGTTGCTCTGCCTGTCTTAATTAACTAAATCTGTCACAAAAAAAATCAAACAAAACTTTCCTCTGAAGAAATATTGTGATGCATATGTACCCAGAATTGGAAATCCCTTTCTGCCAGAAACCTAACCAAGTAGTTCTTAATTAATTGATGGAATAAACATGTGAATGTGCATAGTGACGCCTAGTGGTAGGACTGGTAACATTACAAGCAGACACAGATTTTGAAATGATTGTTATTGATATTGATATTGAAATTACTCAAGCCAACAACCATAACTAGAGATGTAAGTTTAATTCAAATGGGGGATACAAGCAATCATTCTTAAGAACACCAATCTATTTGAGGTACTTCCCAATGGTGAAATAATAAAAATCGGTGTTATGTATGTAATACAATGTCTCTTTCGGCTCTTCAGATAGGCGCGTCGGCTCCCATAGGTCACCTGACTGACCCCATCACTATAGAGACATGTGGAGTGAAGCGGTCTCGCTCCGCCTCTCCCCAGGAAGCGTCCTGCTCTTTCCACACACCCCGGTCTGTATTGAGGATTTTCCTCCCGAGATAGTAAGAAACCCCTTTCCTCTTCCTCCCCAACCTTTTGAACACTAGATGAATCACATAATTATTTTCATTTTGTTTCCCTGTTCTAGTTTTTATTTCTCATCACTTGGAAAGCACCTTGGGTTTATTGAAAGGCGCTATATAAATCAAATGTATTATTATTCAAACACAATACTGACTTGATAAAATGTAAATGTTTTCAACCATTCTGCCAAGATTAGTCAAAAACATAAAAAAATAGCAGTTAAGAATCGAAATAAATAAATATATTTATAATGTTTTTTGAAGACCATGGTATTCTTCCAGACCAAGGGTTTCAGAGCTCGAAACCCTTGGTCTGGAAGAAGATGTGCAGCTACATGCCAGACTACTCCTACTGCAGGGCCTGGCAGCGCCTGGCCATTCTCAAATGTACGGATATACTTATCTATTAGGGCTGGGCCTTAATTCAATATTATTGATTATCCCTATGACTATCGTGATAATAAATCTTTCGATTTCGCCCAGCCCTACCATCTATATCCATCACCATCCAGTGGTCACTGTGCCATCATCAGCTGCAAAATAATTCAACTTTATTCAAAATGTCTCGTGTGTAGGCCTACATAGCATAACAATTAGAAATGCAATACTTTCATCACAGAACCCCATTGAATAATGTATACCAACAATTGAGTGCACAGTTATGCACAGTGCACAGTTACAAAGATCTTAAAAAAATAAGATCGCAAGAAATTCGCATACATTTTAAACTTCACACTACTGTCGGTGTTGAACTGAACGAGTTCAACAACTGATCAATACATCCACTGACCCTGGCAGTGTTGAGTCACCAAGCCGATCGACTTACACACTGGACCCGCTCTCTGCGGCAATGCCAGTCAATATTTGAACAGCGTTGGGGTAAACGCTCTATTCCTTCTATAGGACAGAAGTATCGCTTCTTACCCATGGTTGTTGAATCCCGATTTGCTGGTCGCTTATCTTCAGCTGTAATATATCATACCATAAAAACAAAAAACTTGTTTTGCCAACACAAAGATTGTGTGGATGGACCTATTCGCCTTGGTCAGCTAAAGGAGTTTCAAAGAAATACCTATCGGCATAGGCCTTCTGCTTGTTTTTCAAGGTGAAAGAACAGACCTGGATGTTCTCTCGCTAACTGCTCGTGGAACCTTCCAGCAGCATGAATCCTGCATGGTCTGTCGTTGTGCTTCTGCTGGGTTGTGTCTTTGGAAGTCCTGTACCTTCATTAGATGTCCACAGGTAAGGGTTTCGTCCACTTTGAAATTCTTCAGCATTTTTCAGAGTTCAGAACGCAACACTTGTGAAATGTGTAAACATTTCTATTATTGTTTCTTCAGAGAACACGTTCAGCCTGTAGACGGTAGGCCTATTCCAATGGAAAGCAATTCAACAGGGTGAGTTTTGAGGGGGAAAACAAAACAAATGACAATATAGAATATGTTCATATGTAATGCCAGATTCAGATGCAATGCATAATCTTTTTCCTATATGAAGACTGTCTGAGGACCAATATGCTGACAATAGCACCCTCATGGGCAGCAATTCAACAGGGTGAGTTTTGAGGGGAAAAACAAAACAAATGAAAATATAGAATATGTTCATATGTAATGCCAGATTCAGATGCAATGCATACTTTTTTTCCGATATGAAGACTGTCTGAGGACCAATATGTTGACAATAGCACCCTCATGGGCAGCAATTCCACAAGGTGAGTTTTTAGACAATAAAGGGTCCACATGTATTGCAAGATTCATACACAATGCAATCTGTAATAAAAAAAAATTCTACATGAAGACTGTCTGAAGACCAATACGATGACAATAGCACCGCATTGAACAGCAACTCCACAGGGTGAGTTTCAGGAGAACATTTAACTGATAATATATTCATAATCATATCCATTGTTCATACGCAATCTGCATTCTTTTTTGGATATGAAGACCGTCAGAAGACCAGTATTCTGCAGTGTGAGTTTGAGAAGGAAAAAAAAATGACAATATTGGACACATTCATATTAAGTGCGGCATTCATATGCAATCTGTCATCTTTTTTTTGTATGAAGACTGTCTGAAGCCCAAGTACATGGGAACCGCCTTCGGTGAGTATTTTCTAGAGATTTAAACCTTGTGGTAATCTTAATTCAAATACACGTAAAAGTAGGTTATATGAAACCAAATCTGAATGAATGAAACTACTGTGTTACTATTACATTAACTGGTTCGTGTCTGTGCAATACCTTTTTTACTAAATTATGTCGAAATAACGCTTTGTCTTGTCTGTTTTTCACAGCATGTATACCGCCCCTGGGTAAGATTTGTATTCTATTTAAAGATTGTATGGTAATTTTTTGCATGTCAAAAGCAATGTAGCATTATTAATATGTTCACAAAGAACACAATTAGGATGCCTCAGACAAAGCCTCAGTATGTTTTCTTTTCATATAAACAACATTTAATCTCAGTTTTTTAAAGTACATTTCTGGAATCACCGTCTTAAAAACCCATTTTCTTCTTTCTATCGCTTGAAATGACTTAATCTGTGTTCAGCGGCCCAGATCGAATCTCAAAGTAATCATTCCTGTTACCCCTTATGTCTTTTTTGGCCGACAATATTTTACACCGTCAAAAAAAACGACAGTGTTACCCCTTATGTCTTTTTTGGCCCGACAATATTGTACACAGTCAAAAAAAACGACAGTGTTACCCCTTATGTGTTTTTTGGCCCGAAAATATTTTACACCGTCAAAAAAAACGACAGTGTTATATGTCTTATGTCTTATGTCTTGTGTTATGTCTTTTTTGGCCCGATAATATTGTACACTGTCAAAAAAAACGACAGTGTTACCCCTTATGTGTTTTTTCGGCCGAAAATATTTTACACCGTCAAAAAAAACGACAGTGTTACCCCTTATGTCTTTTTTGGCCCGATAATATTGTACACTGTCAAAAAAAACGACAGTGTTACCCCTTATGTGTTTTTTGGCCCGAAAATATTTTACACCGTCAAAAAAAACGACAGTGTTATATGTCTTATGGCTTATGTCTTGTGTTATGTCTTTTTTGGCCCGATAATATTGTACACTGTCAAAAAAAACGACAGTGTTACCCCTTATGTGTTTTTTCGGCCGAAAATATTTTACCCAATCAAAAAAACGACAGTGTTCCCCCTTATGTCTTTTTTGGCCCGATGATATTGTTCACTGTCAAAAAAAACGACAGTGTTACCCCTTATGTCTTTTTTGGCCCGACAATATTTTATACCGTCAAAATAAACGACAGTGTTACCCCTTTGTTTTTTCGGCCGAAAATATTTTACCCAATCAAAAAAAAAGACAGTGTTACCCCTTATGTGTTTTTTCGGCCGAAAATATTTTACACCGTAAAAAAAAACGACAGTGTTACCCCTGATGTGTTTTTTGGCCCGACAATATTTTTACACCGTCAAAAAAAAGACATTGTTACCCCTTTGTGTTTTTTCGGCCGACAATATTTTACACCATCAAAAAAAACGACAGTGTTACCACTTTGTGTTTTTCCGG
>OMKX01008206.1:1703-11801 GCA_900302425.1 Brosme brosme
GGGGTGAGGGGGGGAGGGGGGAATAACATTTGTTATTCATGTTTTCATTGACTTAAGCAAGTTGAAAGCCCTCTTCTGATTGGTCCAGTAAATTGTGGTCAAAACATCAGAGCAAGAAGGTTAAACAAAACCAATATTTGAAGGGATGCCCCATAAATGAGATCGTTTTGTTTATGTCTTTGAGACTGAAACAGAGACATCACTATGAAACAGGGATGAGTGGGTAACCTAAACTCTGTATTTGTGTTATGTACTCTAAATGAGATCCTTATCAGCATTTCTATCCAATTTCCTCACAAGCGGATTCACTTTACGTGCTTGTTTTTCGATCACCTTTTGGTGTGACGGGGAGTGTGGGGTGTGTGCTCCTCTCCACCACTCACATCACTCGGCTCTGACGTATCTGAGGCCCAACCCCCCTGCCACTCGTCCGCTTCCACCGGGAGATAAGGTGAACCCTTTAGCTCAACAAACCTCAAAGTCAAACTAAGGGTCGACCAATGTAAATGTTTTCCCTGATATAGGCTATATTGCATAGTCAAATTGTGTCTGTTGACATCGTACTTTAACTATATTAATTAAAGAACATGGTCTGAAATGAATGGAATGATTATTTACAAATTATTGTTATATTTTCAATAGGGCTCTGCACTATTGTAGCCTACACTTAAATATTTGATGATAATCTCTTTAAATTGTGCTTTTGGCCATTGTTTAAACACCATCCCTATAGCTTTACCCTCACGAACTGCTGACATCAAACTTGACACTGAGGCGTCACTGGCAACACTTTACACAAATCAGTCAAACCACAAGCGATAAAGGAGGAGCTGGCGGGTTGTGGGCGTGGCCACGAAGAGGAGCCGCACCTCCGAGGCTGCTCCAATCAGAGCGCGTGCCGGGTTTCCTTGGGACCAGATGGCCGGCGATATATAACTTGAAGACTGCTGATGCAATTGCATAGGGTAGATAACACGCGTGAAACGTCAAGCATTGTAGTCCTGTCAAGGGCCACCGAGAGATACTACTGATCCCATCATCGAACACGACAGAAAGTAGGCCTAACGGCGACCGCTCATTTAATTCGTGTCACTGAAAGTCTACTTATTGGTGAGTACAAAATGAAACTATAATTTTAAGGCTGACTATTTCAGAGTCCAGTAAGAACTTATTATTTTAATGTATTTTGAAATAACGAAAATAGATATGTATTGGCACAAGTTGAGGCCTGTTATATTATACATTTAGTGTTTTGGTAATTTTTTTGCTCATGGGTTTAATTTGTAGAGGTTGTGAGATGTCCCGATGATGTGACGAATTGATTTGTTGGCCGATTGCCCAGACAGCATTCGGGTTATTCTCAGTCATTGCTATAAAGCAGAGAGAGGTCAATGGCCTTTATGTCGTCTAACGTTGTCATGATGATGTATAGCCTAACCGTTCCAATAAAGACAAGACTACTATACCCTCAGGCAAGACAATGCAAATAAATACTTTTCGAACACAAACATTCAAGTTTGACTTTAATGATCATTTTAAAGAAAATCTATATTAGACAATTAAAATATACGGACAATTCTGAATTAGGTAGGCCACAAACAATCCATAGTCTTAAACCCAAAAAATAAATTAAATAACATGGCTTGAAATTAATTGCGCAACCTGTCTGCTTCATGTAAACATATAGCTGCGTTACGACACATTGCAAAACGGATGACCAACTCTACATGATTCAAGACACGACATTGAGATGCAATTTTTGTGTGGATTATGCAGTACATCGTTGGTTAGATGTGTCGATTTGGCAGCGGCTTTAGGCTTCCATCAAATATGTCTGTATGTAGTACCCGGATCTCCGCCCGCTTGCCCCCCACTGTGATCCCTATACGTGGCTTTGTTAAGGAGCCAAGGCTCCAGGGGGTGCCTAGGTAGGCCTACTCTAAAGCAAATCTCTAGTGGAGCACTGTTCCCCCCCTCTCGTCATCCCCGCCCTTTGCTCGTGATTGGTTCACGACGAAGGCAGGGCAGTATAAATCCTCCAAACTTACTTTACGCGTTCCTTTTGGAAGCACCTCCGCTGTTGGTGAGTAGCCTACGGATGGATAATACAGGCCTACATCTATTTTTTTTTATTGTGAATATGTCATGCAAAGTCAGCTGACGCATAGAGATAGGCATATTGCATTGTATTGCGATCAGCTGCGAGAAAGATGATCTCCGTTATCCCGCGATCAAGTTCATTGTCTTCAACAGCCCGTTTTGTGTTTGCCATTCTTGCGATTCGCGTGAATTTTCCCGTCGGTTTTCAATTAGGTATTTCAAGTGTAGGAGAAATACACGAAAAACGACAATGTCAAATATTTAACTTTAAGTCGGCGTCTTTAGACTTGTCTGAAACCGGTTGTCGCCCTCATCTCTGTACACACAAAGAGTCTGTGCTACAATATAAACCCGCCACCAGATGGCAGTCATATTTAATACTCAAAGTGGTCTTACCGACCAAATGTATTGAATGTGCGCATCCTATTTTTTTTGCGCAATATGTGTGTTGTAGGTCCACACATACCTCAGTGCAATATAACTATCAGTTGTGACCGCTTGATTTCAACAATAAATGGGTCCTAAATCTCTCTGTATCTTGTCCTCTCTGTCTCCAGCAGAGCCCACCACAACATGCCCGTCATCAGAACTCTGAGCAAGGTCGCTAAGCATGCTCTGCTGGCTCCCTCAGGCTGTGGCTGCCAGCCCCTGGCCGTGGCGGTACGCAACATTAGCTTCTCCCCCCGGCAGGTGACATCCGACGCCAGCTTCCACTCGGTGTCCTTCTCGGAGACCGACCACCCCAAGGTCCTCATCACGGGTAAGGTGGCGTCAAAAGCTATTTTCTTTGCTCTTGTAAATGGGTTTATTCGTCCATGCGAGTTCTCTAAAAGCCATGGCCTTTCAAAGCATACATGTGTAGTTCAACTTAAGATCAACCGTGCTGCGTTACTACGGGGCCATTCCTCGAAGAGACGTCGCCGTAGGACGTTGGCAAAGAGCAGGTTGTAGGCGTCTAGTGCCTTGACCTATCCCTCTATCGTGTGTGTATCCCACTTGCTGCGTGCCTTCACTGGGTTGCCATGGCAACTGGGGATGCTGACACTTTGCTGCTGCGGCTTTAATGGCTGCAATATCTGTTCTATTCCCTATTCTCTAACTCTGCCTCTCTCTTCCTCTCTCTCTCTCTCTCTCGCCCTATCTCTCTCCCCTCTGCAGGGGGACTGGGACAGCTGGGTGTGGGGCTGGCCAAAGTGTTGAGGTAAGAATTTTCCGCAGCCCAGACTGATCTCCCTCTCATGTTTGCTCATCGCAGAGGTTTATTAGTCTAGTCACTGACTTGCGAAATACACCAGCTATTTAAACAGGCTTTTGCAACCGCAGAAGAAGTCTGTGACACAAATGCTGGCTCTAACAAAGATTTATTTTCTTTCTTGTCGTACAGGAAGAGGTTTGGAAACAACAATGTCATTCTGTCTGATATCAGGAAACCCCCTAGCGACGTCTTCCACAGTGGTGAGTACCTCCAGCCGTCTCACGTCTCTGACGTGTTTTACTATCGGGAACAAGAACGTGTGGGTGTGACAATAGTTTCAACATCCCGGCATTTTCCAGTCATCTACCAAGCCCAGGTTAATGAATCTGTAACGAAATGTACCAATGCAATTTCAACAACGTCCCCAAACTGCCAATACAGGCAAAAGCATCACTGGCAAAAATAGTAAAAATAAGCTGAATTAGTTTCCTTTTTGTCAAAGCATCTATGATGACGAAGACCCCATGGAGTAGTTTGCGATGTATACTGACTAATAACGCAAGTCCTTAATCTGTTATGAACTGTTACAAAGAATTGATGGATGTGGCTATTTTAACAAGGTGGTAGGGTTATACGCAAAGAAAATGTCGTTACCCGTGACGACCGTTAATGGGACGATGAAGTCAGTGGGTTAATGTTCCTCTCTCCCCGTCAGGCCCATTCATCTACTCGGACATCTTGGACTACAAGAACCTCCGCGAGATCGTGGTGAACAACCGCATCACCTGGCTGGTTCACTACAGCGCTCTCCTCAGTGCCGTCGGCGAGGCCAACGTACCACTGGCACGGGCCGTCAACATCACCGGTAAACAAACGTGATGCAAATCACATTTCACAGATGGAAAAACGGCGATGGAAAGTGTTTAACAAGTGAAACGACGCAGCAAGGAAAAAACGAATGGGTTTCAGACCAGCAAACAGAATCAGAGATACGTTAGAGCAAACGATAATACAAAGTGTTTAAGAAGTGAAATGAGATGACAAGAACAACAAATTGTTATGGCCGCGTGCTCAGCAAGTTCATAAGGACGGGCCACATCAGAGAGGCAATACGATACTAGGCTGCCAAGAGTTGGACTGACACGCGAGGATATCAAAAGATCTGGCGATGAGTGGATGGGAAGCCGGGGTTTAAATACAGCAAGATGATGATGTGATAAACCCCAGGTGTGTAGACTGAGCAGGTGAAGTGGATGAACTGGAATAACTGGGGAACTGGGGAACTGGATAGCTGGAGCTGAGCCTATGCTCACAGACCAACATAGACAGCGACGTACATGGGAGGGAGAGACGGGCACGGGATAGGGGGCAATGGAGGGTGTATCCGAAGGTAGATTTGTTGGAAGTTATAAAGATGGAGATGAGGCATCTATCACAATGACAAACTCAAAACAATGTATGGACAAGGGACATCCAGATAAAGTGCTCAAACAGGGATAATCAAATCAAAGACGATCCAGTTGAGATGGATTAAAGGTAACAATACAAACTGCTTTACAAGGGAAACAACACAAACCAGTGTATTCAACCAATGAATACATTTGAGTTGGATTTAGCAAGGACAACCACACATGTGTATTCATCTCATGATTTAGTGCTTTTGTCCTTTTTCTCTTTTGTTTGTTTCTTTGTAGGTCTTCACAACATTCTGGACATTGCGGCGGAACACGGTTTGCGTCTCTTTGTCCCCAGCACCATCGGTGCCTTCGGGCCAACCTCTCCCCGCAACCCCACGCCAGATCTGTGCATCCAGCGGCCTCGCACCATCTACGGTGTCTCCAAGGTCCACGCAGAACTGATGGGGGAGGTGAGATGCTTCGGTCTTCTTGGATGGCAAACAATCCCATTTAATAATTGTATTTATTTCCCCAACTTGTCTTGTACCATTGGTGGTAATCATTGGTATGTATTCACCTTTTTTGGCAGTACTACCACCATCGCTATGGCCTGGACTTCCGCTGTCTTCGCTACCCAGGAATCATCTCCGCTGACTCTCAGCCAGGCGGTGGAACGACAGGTGAGCAGAGGGGGGAGGGGATAGAATTCTCCCGTGTGACGCGATCGAACCCGAGCCATCCCTTCGCTACTGAGTTTCATTCACCCGTCTATTCCTGTACCACTTGGGCGATTTCATAACTGGCTTGTGTCACTTTATATATTGAGCGGTTTGTAGATGTTGGAGATGTATTTTAGATCTCCTGAATCCTTATGAGGCACCAGAATAGTGCACCACCCTTTTTTGGGGTCAGAAGCCAATGAATGCAGCTTTTATATTTTCTAATTGAGTAAAGCCTCACCATCGTGTCAATCTTATATCAGACTACGCCGTCCAGATCTTCCACGACGCCATCAAGACGGGAAAGTTTGAGTGCAACTTGAGACCGGACACGCGGCTTCCCATGATGTACATCGACGACTGCCTCCGCGCCACCGTGGAGGTGATGGAGGCCCCCGTAGACACGCTGTCCATGAGGACGTACAACATAAACGCCATGAGCTTCACCCCAGAGGAACTGGCCCAGGAGGTCATGAAGCAGCTCCCTGAACTGCAGGTCTCGTACGACATCGACCAAGTGCGGCAGGCCATCGGTAAATACAAATCTTCCCCTATTTTTTGGATAGTTTTGTTTTCAAACATGATTTAATATTTGACACAATCGCTACTATCGAGCGCCAATTGTGCTTGAGCTGAGCTGCGGCGATGCCAACGCTGTCCTTTGTTCCCTCCACAGCGGACAGCTGGCCGATGAACTTCGACGACAACAACGCACGGAACGACTGGGGGTGGAAGCACGACTACGATCTCCCAGAGCTCGTCCAGACGATGTTCAACTACATCGGCTCGGAGACACGTCTCGCCCACGTCAACTGAGTGCAAAGAACACCGTGTAACGTTTAGTACTTGTGCTAGAGACTGATCTCAAAAGCGCGGAGAAGCCCAGCCTGTACATACTCTTTATGCTCTTCTCCGCGGGATTTGGGATGGGCTCTGCGTGCCTCGAAATGAGGCCGCCGCATTCTGCAGGATGAGAAGGTTACGCCACAGAGCGGGTTAGACGACCGACCGCACCAAACGCCTCCTATTGTAAACGCTGTACTCAGGTTCTTCACCAACAGTCTCGCCGTTTCTGCATGGCCATCTGGGTAGATCTCAGTTACAGGATGTCCAGACGGGTTGGGTATTAGAGCAGGGCTTTTGACTACAAAATGAATGGGGAAGAAAGATTTGACCGCTTGGCACATTGCAAAGTTTATTTGGGCATAATGATGATGAAAATACGCAAGTGAATTTTACATTTTGGCTATTCATAACCGCTTGTATCTGTTTCTCTTTGGCAGCATAATGTGGAGGGTTGTTTTCTATTTATTGATATTCTAGGAAATGGAATATTCAGGTAATCTGGCAAGGACTAATTAAAATGAGTATCTATGGAGCCTCTTCAGAAAAATAATCGGAAATTTTTCAAATGACGGTGGTACTTAAACGTCATGTCTGTCTATTAAATGCAACCGGGAGCATCAGGTTATCTTCTATACTAGGCCACTTGTTTGTGCTTATACTATTTATTGTCGGTGCCTCTAGTAGATGATGGGAGTAATGGTGCATACTTGTTACAGTTCATTGTTAGACCTGGACCATGAACCTCTTTTTGTTATTTTTTTTCCCTAATGATTCCATAAGCCAACAACATGAAATATTGTCTGTTTTGTTTTCCAGATGTCAATGTTACATTGTCATTCGCTTGAAATTCTGTCCAAATTAATGCATCGCTTTCCATGTGAAAGTCTTGTTCTGTTACTTCAATCACAAAACCTGCTTCATAAAAAACAAAACATTTTCCAAGTACCTCTGTCTCTTGCTTTTTTCTTATTTTCTTTAACGAGGATTCTGTTATCCATCCAGGTGCCTCTTGTAAAGCGGACTCACCTGGATTGCACCTCTTATGTTAAATAAGGTGTTATTAATAGACAAACATGTAAAAAACAGACAGTTGAGAGCAATCGGTACAGGAGGCATGGAGCAGTGCATGTTGAAACAATGTAAATGGCGTGGAAACCTGTGCAATGACTTGATCCATCATTACATACCGCCAGGGGCGCGGGAACCGGTGGTGCAGGTGGTGCAACCGCACCAGCACTATTTAAAAAATATATATATTATATATGTCACGTCATGGCGTGAATGTACGAAATGAAATGTTCATATCTGGTCTCAAAACACAGCGAAAATTGTGCACTTCGACGCACCATAATAAATAAAAAATAAAAAGCCCTTGGGAGAAATCGCCTGATTACTTGTATTTTTTGGGGGGGATTTTCTTATTTTTTTTTGCACCCCAAATTTTATACCCGTTCCGGTGCCACTGCATACCGCACCGCAAATACCACTGTGTGAAGTTAAGGAACGTATTGAAAATGTCCCTTATCTTCCCTGCCTCAAGGGAGACTGCACCTGAACTTGTTGACCCCACGGCATTGCCGAGAAGTCTTTTATCTCAAGAGGGTTTGCTGTTTTTAGCCTTTGATATGTTTCGCAAGAAATGATGAAAGATACGATAAACTAGGACGCAAAAAGCAGAGGGGAACGGACAAGACGCAGAGGAGGAAAGCATGTATTTTGAGATCTCTACAGTGAAAAGCCAGTTGACACCAGAGTTGACCTATTGATCCAAACGCAGGAGTCAGCATTAGAGCTCACGTGTTGGGGATTTATGTCATGTCCTTGGAGGGAAATGTCACAGTGCTGTTATGGCATAAATGTATGGTGTGTGTAGTATTGGCTGCATTGCAATAAAAAGAAAATGACGGGGCATGAAGAGGCTATTCTGGCCAATGTATGTGTGTATGTGTGATTTGCCACGTTGTCATTGGGAAGTCAGACGTGAATGAAGGGCCATTGCTCAATTTAACGAGTCAAACATGAGGTTTCTGTTTTGTGGTGCAAATCGGGATCATGAACCATTTCAGAAACACACATACGATCGAAAGTAACGTTGGCTTCACGTTGATATGCTGAGCCACATTTTTATACAAAACCACACCTTGACTTATCAAACTTTGCAAACCCTTTGAGTTGTCGAGAACCCAATTGTTTGTTTCTGTTTGTTTTTGTTCTGAACTGATTCGTCTCGTCAAAGCTATTTGCCAGCCATTTGGCAGAGAATCCTTATCAAGACACAATAGTTTCGGTTTTAAATACAATACAATACAATTCAGTGCTGTCACTCTGCAGCTATATACCTCTCGATATGGTTTTTTCTAAAACAAATTACTATTAAGTAATTTAAGTAAAGTAACCCTTTTATCCAAAGTGAATTCAGATGTCACATGCACACAAGACTTTTCTTACGTCACACTGCAAGGTTTAAATATGACCCATGAATGATAGACACAGTAAGTGGAAAGACCGGTCCCACACTTATGTGACTACAGTCGATACTGCAGAGCATCTTAAACTGTCTAATTTAAAGGCAGTCATAAACTGCCAAGCCCAGAAGTGAGTAATCTGGCACAATACACACACACACACACACACACACACACACACACACACACACACGCGCGCGCGTACACTTGATAGCCTTTCTTCAATTTTGCCTTGTCAGTAATTACTGTTCCATTCAGTGACCTTGTTTTACTGCTCCTGCAAATGTGGGGCCGGAGGGGGTGTGGGGGAGTGAGACTGTGGATGAAGCTCTGGGCCCACATGAATCTCAGTCCACTGCTACCGGAGTCAAACCCGCTAGTCTAACCTGTTACACCTCAGGTTACACCTGTAACCTGATACCAGAGTCAACCATGATACCCTAAAACCTAAGCCTGAGCCCTTGAAGTGACGTGTTTACGTTGAGGCCCATACAGGAAATGGTCTTATGAGACTCAGTCAACACATCATTTAATCCAAACAAGGTAGGGCAAGCAAATATTGCTGATAGCAGCTCAAAAAAAAAAAAATCAATGTCCTATTGTAACCCCTGCCTGCCTTTTTTGCATTACAAAATACCTCTATGTGAACTCAATAGGTCTTTCTCAATAACTATAACTCATTTATATTTTGAAATATTATCAATTAGTCACTTCTCTGCCCAGCAGTTATTCTCTTATCCTTCTTTGAAAGCAATGAAGTTGCGAAAGATTTGTGCATTATTTGTAAACCTCAGACTCCGTCTTCCAGTAAGTCTTCACATATTATTTGATTATCAAGGCCTCTGTGTGAGCCTCTGTGCATGTTCTGAAACTTTATTTTGCACCACACCCACTCCATCCACACACAGTCACATACATTGATAGCCATACAGACCCCGTTGGTTGAAAAACATCACTCCTTCCAAGAACTCCAGCTGCTTTCTGAGAGAGCAGAATGCCTCGCAGACTGCCTACTAGACCGCCACATTTCCTCACTGGGTGACTTCAGTAGCAACGCATGGCTCTGTATGTGGAAGTCTCAAGGAAAAAGTAGGGTTATCAGTAGCAGTGTTGGTATATATAATTGGGATCTTTCCTGTTATGTAACTGGCCTCCTGGCATGATGTGTGCACTGCATGTTGGCATGCCTCTCTGCCGCCGACCAATCACAGGCTAGCAGCGGGGCCTAGTGCTTTGTCCTCAAGTATAATAAGATTCATAGGAGGAGTGCGTGGAGTGGAGGTATCAAGTGGTGGGAACAAAACATGGGATGCCTGGGACACATGGACACTCTTGCTGGTTTACTGAGGAAGAGTGGGTGGGTGGGGTGACATACT
>OMKX01008238.1:4667-9667 GCA_900302425.1 Brosme brosme
GGACTCATTTTCTAAAAACATCTCAACCAAACGGTTGATTTGTCATTTAATGGTAAAACTGAAATAGCTATGGAATAAAAACACGTATGTGGTTCCAACCAACCAACCAACCAAGCAAACTCACTAATTCTGCATAGCAACACAACCTCCTCAAGATGCTGGAAGAACATGGGGCCGGCCTGAAAATCATGACAAATGTGTTAAGTGGTGCTGATACAACATCAGTAGTTTATTGTATGTTAAGTCCAACACATTCAAAATGGAGGAAAAACGACCTAGAAACAAAACACAGTCTCCACCTGCAACAGTTTATCTATGAGCAACGAGTATAAGGTAAGGACGGCAGCCAACTGTTCAGCACACCTGCTTAAGTCAATAACTTAACTGTACTTCCATTTACAAAATAAAAGGATATAAATATCTGTTCTACTGCATTTAATCACAAGATGGGGGAATAAGTTTACAGTATTTCAATTGGTGGGCGAGGGGATCTCAAATTGTAAGCCACCGAAAATTAAACATGGGAAAAGATGCATGGCAATATTTAAGGAGCACTCACGCATTTATTAATAAAAAAATGATGCTTCTCCCTCCCCAGACAGGTTTTGTGAAGTTATGATTTGATATTAAGGAGACGTGGAAGCCAGTGAGAAATAAAAAGCAACAAGTACATTGTTCCGCACTCTAGGATTAAAACGTTTTCTGATGTTGGGTGAAAATATTTAGCATACTGGTGAATTATTGCCTATGTGCCTATAAAGTTATACATCTTCAGCTAAAAAAAGCCCAACCCAATAGAACTTCATATGCATGCCCTATGCAACGACTTGTGATAAAATCCTGAATGGTTTGAATACTGACCAGAGTGCATACATCCATATTAGAGCTTCTGAAGACACCATGAAGATGCTACATTAATGTAATTTCCTGTTTCAATGCAGACCAACAAATAAGAAAACCCTATTGTTCATTTTTTCCTTCCCAGCTGAAACATACCCAACGTTTTGTAAAAACAAACAAGGAAAATGGAACAGGACTGAGACTAGACTGTAGAGGATTCGTTATTGTTCTTCATCTGAATCGAGACACAAAATCAATCAATCAACTGATCGGGCACAAGGGTGCCACAGCAAGAACAAGGGATGTTCTGTGGGCAGCCCGTAAGACACAAGACGTTACAAACACTTCATGAAAAACTAGATAAGGGCTAAGAGATCATGATATGCCTGTATTAGCTGCAGATACTTAGAACTGAGAGGGGCTCTGGCCATCTTGGGTATGGCCAAATGACTGAAAAGTGACTATGAACGCCATTTAATGGCATGTCTTTCAGTTAACAGTACAAATCCTTTTTTTTTGTTAGCACAGGCTGGAAAGGGAATGGAGCAAAGTGAAAAAGTGAGCGTTGTCCGTCGTTATTAATGTACCGTTGTTTCCTAGATCCAAACCAAAGTTCTTTAAAAACTCCCTCTGAACCATGTTCAAAAAGCAAACTCGAGGTACCTAATGTCTTCAAACCCAGGGCAGACACAGCAGTATAAACACATGTACAAAACTCACAGCAGATTACCTTAGGTAGTACAATAGTAGGAAAACAATGAAATGAGCACCTAGAGAGAGAAAACAAAAACAAGTAACTTAAATGTTGAATGAATACTGCAAGACTGTTCCCAATAGGCGATAGTTTGAACTACACAGCCCCTCTTCTCGAGGGAGGGAAACCCCTCGCTCCTCTAAGTAAGACTGGAAATGATGAATGAGAACTTATAGTATGAACTAGAAGGCACCGTCATGCGTCTAACAAGTTGAAAGAACAGAAAAACAGAAATAAAAAGAAAATACAGTAAATTATATTTTTTTTGCTGTACATTTATTATGTATTTCTGCGTGTGAAAAGGAAGGAGGGAGGGGAGGAGGCAGTTGGTGCCCTTGCAAGTTTTCGCTGCCGTCTAGCTGGTCGAAAAAACATGAAGAAAAGCGTATCTTAAAACCAAAGAACAAAATTGGAGAGAGCCACCATCGTTTCGGCGGCTCGTCTATTGTTCCATCTTTGTATTCCACTCCTCCCTCACCCTCGTCCGTCAGTTACCCTCCCCGCCCCCCTGTATCATTTGGTGAAAAGTCCAGGATTTTTAGGCATTTTATTCAATTTATAAATGAGAAAAATATAATCTGTAGCAGGCTTTTTTTCTCCTCCAGTGGAAGGTGAGGCATAGTTCTGGGTTGAAGGTGTTTAAAGTACGTTGGTCACGAGAATACAGGCCGTGACGGAGACCTGTCCTTTTAAAGTTGTGTCGTTTCGAGACAAAAAAAACAAACAAACGAAAAGACGTCTCTTCAGCTGCGTTCCAGGCATGGATATCAATGTAAATCGGACAAAAAAGTACCCATTAGTGCATATTGAGTGCAATAATGCAATTTTGAAGCAGTGTTCATTTAAAAAGGGGAAAAAAATAAAATATTAAAAAGACAAGACTCCCTTCCCAGCTCAAACTGCACGTCAAACAATTTTTTTTCTCTCCAACAATAATGGGTAGAGAACTTTATAAAATGTGCAACAGAGGGATTTCGTGAAGTAGCGCCCCAGTAAATTAAGGCTTATAATCTCTTATCCAAATGATGGGCTGGATTATCGTACGTAAAAGTCTATCAGTCCCTCCTAAAGTGGCAGATTATTCCTGGTTGGTTTGCCTTTTTTCACGAATTTTACAAATTAACGTTTGTGAATTCTTGAGATACCAGAGAAGGATGCTCAGCTCACAGCAAGTAAGCAAAATAAATCGTAAGCATTTGTTTTTTTTGTTTGGTCTGTTTCACAAAAAAAGAAGAAGTAACTGTTCACAGGCTGTGTCACATTCCAAAGCCAAAAGAAAAAAAAAACTCCAAAACAAATATACATGTTTATACATGTGGACTTTTTCGTTAAAGAACAGTTGATGATGAAGAATGTGGTACTACGTCCAAATTGCAGGTGGTGCTTTTTTAGCGACGCTGGGTGGTGAAGCGGCCTTCGCCCGGACCCCCGGCCCCTCTTCCAGATCCCATGCCAGGCTTGGGGGCCATGCCACCTCTGGGCGGCGGGCCCCTGCCGTCGCGGTCACGCATCATGCCGCCCCCCACCAGGCCACGGGGCCCTCCGGGGCCTCCTCGCTCGCTGCGCCTCATGTCCCGGCGGTCGTCCCCCGTGCGGGTCTCTCGCTCTCGGACCGCCCGCGTCTTCTTCTCCTCCACGTTCAGACGCACCTCGCCGCGGAACATGATTGGCTGCAGGAGGAGGAAATGACACCATCAGTGAATGCCCATTGGGTGAAGAGCAACAGAATGAGCTTTGGCCCCCGGCCCAGAAACACTCCAAATCTACTTTATTCACTGGCTTGTAACCTAGTTTAAATGGGTCATGGACCAAACTGAACTGCAGCCTAAAAATCTATTTGATTTCAATGTTCTATAAGTGAAATCCACACTATTCTGATTTTAGGTTGTTTAACCATCACATGTGCAAGAAACATCCTCCAGAATTGTACATGACCACAATTTGAGCTACCAACATCAGTTATGTGCCCCACACCAATTTAAATTCCATGCCAGCAAACAGACTCATGGTTGTGCAAAACTAAGCCTACACTTGAACTTGACCAAGCCACCACCAAAGTGAATAGAAGTCGATGAGGAAATGTCTGTACATGCCCCCTCTACCTTGGCCCCCAGAATTCTCTGCACAGGGATGGAGTCATCAAAGACCACAAATCCAAAGTTGGGCAGCTTTCCTCCAACTCCCTTCGTGTTGATCCTGAGCTCAACAACATTCCCATAAGCTGCAAGACGGCGGGAGTGGGGGGGGAGAAAAAACAAAATTTAATGTCAAATAACATGTAAAAAACCACAAACATTTTTACCATTATTTAGTCATGCATCAAGAGGCTGTCATCCAAAGTAGCTTACTTAGAGAACTTGGATACATTTCATTAAGGAGAAAGGTAAGGGCATCTTGCTCTATGCAAAGGAGGTTAGACTTCGGACTTGGGGACTGAACCCAGACCCTTGGGAGTGTCTGGGAGTTGAACACCCGAGCCCCTACCTATTGTTTAGATAATAGTTATTTTGTGAGAAACATACTCATGAAGAAGTCCTTGAGTTCGCTCTCGTCGATGTCGTGGGGAAGGTTGCCCACAAACAGCTGATGACTGTCTGGGAAGCGGACCATCCGCCTGGTGTCCATCTCACTGCTCTCTGAATCCCCCCTGCCTGCAAGGTCAAAGACATCACCGTGCACAGCACACAACATGGATCAGCATCAGACCTAGTAAACCTTTAGGCCCAGATCACACAGAACGCGTGTTAACAGCTGTGGGCTGTCAGTTTGTGATGCCATCAATGGAAACAGTGTTTTCCTCGCTGCTTTAGCCTTGAGCGCCCCGTCAACTGAATGAAAAAGTAGCCACGGTAATTTTAGGTTAGTTGTAGATATTCTATGGTTGGCTCAGAGCAGCACCCTGCGATGTGCTTTTTGCCAGGCTCTTACAAAAAGGCACCGCAGTGCGGTCTGCGTTTTACAGCTTGCAAACGCTTCATGTGTGATAGGTCCTCAAAACGGTCATCAACCATAAGACAAACGCCGGTCGCATACTTTTCAATCTAAAAACACCAGTGCGGTTATACCCAGTAGAAAACCGAGATAGACTTTACCTTTGCTGACAAAACTCAAGTGCGGTTTCCCCGTTTGTGTCTCTGCAACACCATCTACCAATAACAGAAATGTGAAAATGGTGAAAAGCCATAAGAAGAAGCATGAGAGGTTTGCGTGAAGAAAATATGGAAGACTCCCAAAGATGGTTTGCTGACCTGTGTGTCACCTGAATAAAGTCTATGCAGATCTAGAGTTCAGGACATACCAGGCCTGGGTCCTCGAGGGGTGAAGGTGGGTCTGTCTCGTGTGCGCTGGTCTCGGGGTCGAAGGGGGGCGGTCTGGGTCTCTGGCTTGACCTCAACTCTGGGCTGTG
>OMKX01008238.1:14667-31626 GCA_900302425.1 Brosme brosme
GTTTTGTTATTCCCCACACCAGTAAGACTGTGATCTTGACTCTATCAAAGATTTCAGATTTAAAGTCATAGGTCCAATTTATTGTTTTACCCCTGCAATCTGGGGCAGGGAAGCCCCGTCACACCGGTTTAGCCAATGGACTGTTTACACTAGACCACATTTAAGATGACGTTAATATTTTCCCGCGCGTCGCACGCACGGTTTAGCGACTCACAGCAAGAAATAACGTCACACTATTATACAAAATATGAATATGTATCCAAATCATTTTTTCCGTTTTTTATTTTTTATTTATGTGCTTTTGTTTTGGGTAGGAGGTGAGGGCGAATAGAATAGGCTGACACTTATCGGCAAAAGTATGTTTGATTAATCACGTCAGTAACCATATGCTTGTTTTTCCCCTTTTAGGATATAATGGATAACTTGTATGAATTCTGTAACAGTTGAAAGGGACAGCAATATGTCAATGTCATGGGGGTTCAATGTTTGTTGGCAGCATCTTCTCAAAGGTTGTTGTTACAGAACCGACATGTAGCAAATATTCTTAAATCAAGGGGCAACTAGTCTAGTATAGTTGTTTCCAACCAGTGTGACCAGTTGCCTTGAGGCAACTGTGCCCTGAAATTGGTTGGATTCAACACATATTCTGGCCCAGGTTACAGCCACTTTAGTGAGCTAGTGAATCATGTATTGGAAGTAGGCGTGGCCTAGTACCTGCTTAAAATATAATATCATTTGGATCATTATTGATGAATTATTTCACATTTTCCTAATGCAAGTTCTTGCTTCATTTCAATACATATTTTGGACAAATAATGCAATTGCCTTTCTGATGGTTATAAGCCGGCTCCTGCTCATAACATAGGCCTACCTGATGTGTGTATGTGCATTTTTCATAATCATTCCCTGCAACTGTAAGTTGGTGTTTATTCAATTTCAAGGAATTTGGGAACTGGTCCAGTGAAATAGTCATTATAGATTATTTGGGACTTTTTTGGACATTGTATTGAATAATTGGCATTGCATTTATTCGGAAACTTGGAGTTTCCACACGTTAGTCCTACCTGTCCTCTTTTGCAGCGCTTAGGACCCTTCGAAGATCTTGGTCGTGCATGTATGCAGTGAATACTCCCAGTCCCAGATTCTGAATGCCTTTACAGTTAGACAACATTTACATGAAAGATGGAACTCAAGTCCCAATTTATCATTTGCTGAAACAGAAAATATTCTTTGTCTAGAAACAGAAAGTCGGTGAGGGCCTAGGCATACTCATTAGTTTATGTTTGTGACATGAAGCATTTTAAGGCACAGAAAAGAAAACAGGCGTGTTATAGAGTACAAGTACAGAGTATCACCAGAATAAATAAACTCTTGAAAATTGCTTTAGGCCTACAGTTTTGATTGTTCAGTGAGTGAAAGCTATATGGTTTGAAAACACATTTGATTGTGCTTTGTTTTCAGTCCAGCTTTTAACTGAATGATACAGCACAAAAACAACGTTGCAAAAAAGCTTGCTTGTTCTGCATTGCGACTAAATGTACTGTCAATAGCCTACAAATACTCAAATGGGCTTATTGTTGTAGACGTTTTGTAGTCTATCACAAACCTAGTCATTGAGTCTATGTCTGTTGACCGAATGGTCAAATTACTTTCTCCATAACATAAAAATCGACCAACTCAAGAGCTTGCTCTACTTTTCGATTAAAAAAACACGAATGTAGACTACTAGTATGTTAATAAAACATTTACACTTTTCTAATAACAATCATAATATACGTTTTATTATATATTATATATTATATATATTATAAGATATTATTTGAATAGCCTTTTTGTTTTGTTTTCTAGTGTCAGACACATATATACCACATCCAAGGGTCAGACACCTTAGACGCAGACACCCGCGCACCATGCGGGCCTATTCACTTGTTGCTATGGCAGCCGAAGATTCAAACAGATGTGGTTATGTAATTACAAAACCCACGTATCTTCTTTTTTTTATACTTCTTATGCAAACGTTCGTTGCCAGATTTGTTTTAATATAAAATGGTTATTACAAAAATCCTTGGGGTTATTTACCTTAGATGAAAGAAAATATAAAAATACAAGAACATGGTTTGTCTTTCATTAGTTATGAATTGTATTGAAAGCATACACGTAACTTTGTTAAGCGAATTATCATTGTCCCCGCGTAATTAAGACCTTATAGACCTATGTCAAAGCTTTATAAAAGTTGTGCATGGTCCAATGTCCCATGTTGCGATCTGTGACGCCATGACCTCTAATGTAACCGGATTCCTCAGCAAATCAGAATCTGGGATTTCTGCTAGGAACTGCAAGGAACAAGATGGCTGGCTCCAGACAAGGAACGCGTTTTACTTCCATTACATAAACAAGACATTTCCCCAGCCGCGACAATTATAACGGTCCAAGTGTAACGGTAATGAAAAACCTCAGCAAAATAGGATGGCGCGCTTTTCTTTTGCAGATTTCGTTTAGTTTATAACCCGACGTCAAGTTAAACTAAACGCTATTGTACCAGGTCTTAGACATTATTTTTACTTTTTTTCTTTTAAATATGGATTTGTTTTAATTCGTTTTGTGAGTAGGTTATTGTTGGCAACAATGTAGCCTAACGTCTTGAGCAACTCCGAAATAATCGTATTCGTTAACATTATATTGTTGACGTCGTTCGGACAAAGTTTGGACTGTATTCTGGATGCGTTTCCTTCATAATGCGCGAAATGTGTATTTAACTATAGACCAGACAGTCGTCGGGATTAAAGCCAGTTTATTTTTGAGGTTGGTCGGTGCCCTATAAGGACACTTAACCATGGCGTCGACTCGAGTGAGATCACAACAATCTCAAACTGGCAGGAACCCCGCGGGCACACCTAGCGGCTCCGCGCCGCACAGATTGGACTCAAAGTCGGAGATCGAGATGGAGAGTATCCAGCATCAGGACTTGGGACTGGGAGGAATCATCGGTGCGCCATCTCCGCCTTCGCGGCAAGCCTGGAGTCGGGACAACCCGGGATTCGAACCCGAAGAGGAGATCATGGAGGCCAACTGGCCGCCAGCGAGTCCGGGTAGGAGATCTGTTTCTACAGCCTCGAGCAGTAGTTGCAGCAGCGGCGTAGGTAGCTTCACCGGGGTTGGGGGCAGCGGCCACAACCAGCGCGGTGGACTGTACCCCTCTCCCACAGCGGATACCCAGCGGAAAGACAAGCACGAACACCGGAGCTGTATGAAACAGATACTCCAGAAAATCAGAAGTGAGTAGGCTACCTCTTAGATTCACATTAATGCTGTGTAGCCTACCAACTGTTATAAAGTACACTATCGCCTAACTATTTAAAATGTGTCATGTTATTGTTTATTTAACACAAAATAATAATATTAATAATAGTGCATTATTATAATATACTAATTATTAATAATAATTATTGTTTGGTTTTTATTATTAACCTAACAATTATCATTGTTTGGTTATAATTTTTTGGTTTGTTGCAGTTTTGTGGGGTACAGATCTGATGGAAGACAGTGACAGTAGCAGAGAAAGATACCTGAGAAACTTACTGAGGGAAATGCTAACCTACTTCAGCTTTCTCATCATTACCTGCATCTGTAAGTAAACACTGAAATATCCTGCAAATGGTGCCTGTTAAATATATGATACGACTTGTTGCAATAAAAAGTGATGGCAAAGTATTCAGGCACCACAGTGGAAGTCTGTTATGAGGTAATGTTTCAATAACAGTCAAGCTACTGTATTGGAAAGTTACTTTCCTACCTCTAAATGAGTTATTCAGAAGCTGAAAAAAGAACTTGCCAGGCACTGTACCAGTCAAGTTGCCTACTGTGCAAAAAATAAGCAATAGCAAAATATTTTACTGAGAAAAACCTTTTTAGTGGTGTGTAATTGAAAGACTATTGGTGAAGTTTCTCCAGTCTTTTAAGGCTCCAACGGACGGTGCCAGCATGAGGTTTAGGGTGGATCAGGAAATGACTGGCTTATGACTTTTTCCTATTTCTTTTTTTATGTTAGCCAAGGGAAAAAAATGGGAACATTGGCAAGGTTTTTATGACGCAATGTGTAGTATTAGCAAGAACCATACAGATAGAAAATAAAACAAATACAACAAATACATTACAATATATTTAAATCAATTTCTTGAAGATAAGATAGCGACATTCAGGTGTTACAGCAGCAAAATATCAGTAAATCAACAAACAAGCTAGCTGTAGCTTTATACTGATTGTTTAGTGAACATTTGCATGTCGATGTTGCATGCTTGCGTTTCGCTGTGTTTTTGGATTAGCATCTTAACAGGTCGAGGCCTCTCAATCGTAGGCCTGGATTTGGTAGCTGGTGCTGAAAGAAAGTCTCCCTTTTTTCGGAATGCCACTGGCTCTCAGTGCTGGTTGGATGTCCAAGGAGGAGAAACAAAACTTTTAAGTGACGTGTGTCAGTTGCATGTGCTATACTATCATGCGAGTTAGCTTCATGTGCTATGCTCTGCCACAGTGACCTATGGGATGGTGAGCTCCAACATGTACTACTACACCAAAGTTATGTCTCAGCTCTTCCTCGACACGCCGCTGTCTGCTGGGAACCATGCCACCTTTAGAAGTCTGTCCACCATGGAGGACTTCTGGAAGGTAAACCTGTCCCATTGGGGATCCAACTCCCAGCACCTTTGGTCTGGGAGTCAAACACCCAAACCACTACACTGTCCTCCCCCACTCAAAATTCACTTAAATCCCATTTCTTAATGTTATAACAAAATGCTTCCAACTTTCTTGCCAAAAGTTCACAGAGGGGCCTTTCCTCAATGGCATGTACTGGGAGGTGTGGTACAACAACAAGAGTCTCCCAGACAACCAGAGTCTCATATACTATGAGAACCTGCTCCTCGGGGTGCCTCGCCTCCGACAGGTGAAGGTGCACAACCAGTCCTGCACCATCCACCGGGACCTCCGCAACGAGGTGCAGGAGTGCTTCAACATCTACACCCCCAGCAACGAGGACACCAACCCCTTTGGCCCGAAGAACGGAACCGCGTGCGTTGAAGCTTTACAAGTTGTTAAAAATGTGTTAAACCATTGTTCAAATCCTACATTTGATCTCAAGAGTAACATGTAGCTCAGTAGCTCGACAGCTAGTGTAATATCCACAGGCCATTTAACATGTAGCAACCCAGGTTAGATTCCGACATGCGGTCTCATGCTACATCTCGTTTCCTGTCTTTTTCAACCCACTTTCCTGTCTCTCTTCACTGTGCTATTCATAAGGCCTAATTCATCAATTATTTATTCGATCAAAAGAGTAAGAGAGAGTACTCTCTAATTAATGTTGTAACTAATTGTATTTATAAGTAATACACAATTACAGCCTTCTAAATGATAATCTTCTCTTCCTTGGGTGCTCAGGTGGATGCATACAGAAGAGGGCCCGCTGAATGGGAGTGGGTATTGGGGCCAGGTGTCTAAGTATGGAGGTGGGGGTTACTACCAAGACCTTTCCCGCACCAGAGAGGAGTCTGCCCTTCAGCTGGGTCTCCTCAGAGACAACCTCTGGCTGGACCGAGGCACAAGAGCCGTCTTCCTCGACTTTTCCGTCTACAATGGAAACATCAACCTCTTCTGTATCGCCAGGTACGACTTTTACCCAGTTAGGACATAGGCAGAAAATGGCAGGCTATTTGCAGCTTAATGTGTCATATTCAACAGAAAACTTAATAAGAGATTGAAAATAAAGAAATACATCATCAAATACACGCTGATTGTTTAGTGAACATGTGCATGGTGGCCTACATGTGAAACACGTTTCACTGTGTTTATGGATTAGCATCTTAACAGGTCGAGGCCTCTGAATTGTAGGCCTTGATTTGGTAGCTGGTGCTGAAAGAAAGTCTCCCTTTTTCGTAATGCCACTGGCTCTCAGTGCTAGTTGGATGTCCAAGGAGGAGAAACAACACTTTTAAGTGACGTGTGTCAGTTGCATGTGCTAGGATGCTAGTTGACTTAATTTGCCATGTATCACCAGGTAAAACACTTACCCAAATAATCAAGCACAATAGTTTATTTTGAATCGTTATCCAGTCAAACGGTGTTATTACCATTATTTGACCTACTAATGCACCCAATTAGGTGATAAGAAGGCTGTGTGTCATTAATCAACTTATTTCATGATATGTTCAGGCTTTTAGCAGAATTCCCTGCCACCGGCGGGGTCGTTACTTCGTGGCAGTTTCAAACAGTGCGTCTGATCAGATATACATCGAGCTGGGACTACTTTGTCGGGGTTTGTGAGGTGGCGTTCTGCATCTTCATCTTGTACTACGTGGTGGAGGAGGTGCTGGAGATCCGCATCCACCGTCTGCACTACTTCAAGAACCTGTGGAACTGTCTGGATGTTCTCATGATCATGGTGAGAACCAGCACCAGGTCATCTGTCTGAGGAACCTCTGGGTGGGGAGGTCTCCTGTATACAAGGCATCAATTAACGATGATTTGTTATTATAAAGAAGTTGATCAATCTTAAAACAATTGAAACTTTTGTTATTAAAAGTGGTTAAAACCAACGTTTGATATTGATTCATAATTCAGACGGCTGAGCAAATAGAATCCTCATGTTCTGTGTTTCAAATATCTTACAAAAGAAGATTACTTTTGTAGCTGCTCATTGCCGTTGCTTGTAACAACTACAGTGTCATAATTCATAACTTTTTGTCCTCATGTTGTATTTTTATTTCAGCTGAGTGTGGTTGCTATCATTATGAACATCACCAGGACGTCCATGGTGAGCAACCTTCTCAGTGGCCTGATAGAGAACCACGACGCTCACCCCAGTTTCAGATCCTTGGCCGATCTCCAGGTCCAGTTCAACCACGTGGCGGCTGTGATCGTCTTCTTCTCCTGGGTCAAGGTGGGCCTCAGAACTCAGAAGCCCACACACAAATTAAGACATACAGGAAGATCAAATTTGACAGTAGTCTTCGGTCTTTCCGAGCCCATAACAAAGCATTACACAAGTCAGTTGATGGAATGTTCCTTATAGTGATTGGTCTTCAGAAGAGATGGGTCTTCAGACGTCTTTGAAGATAGGTATTCTGTACAAGGAGCTAGGCAGGCCGTGAACTTCATTACTATGGTGCTTCTTTGTTTTGGTTTTCTCAGCTCTTCAAGTTCATCAACGTGAACAAGACCATGAGCCAGCTGTCCAGCACCATGTCCCGCTGTGCCAAAGATCTGGTGGGCTTCGCCATCATGTTTTTCATCATATTCCTGGCGTACGCCCAGCTCGCCTACCTGGTGTTCGGCACCCAGGTCAACGACTTCAGCTCTTTCAAGGCCAGCATGTACGTATACACACACAAACTGATTAGACAACTCAAATTTTGTTCCTTATTTGGCTGTATTCTCTTTTCTTCTACTAGGGGTCAGGATTGCATCCACATTATTGTCGTATAAAGGGCTTTGGAGGGAGGCATCCACAAAATGGCATCTACTGTAATATATAACCTCTTATAACCTGCATAGGTTGTTTATGTGTGTCTTGTTTGTCTGTTTAGTTTTACCCAATTCCGCATCATCCTGGGAGACTTTGAGTTCTCTGAGATAGAGGAGACTAACCCTGTCCTGGGACCAGTCTACTTTACAACCTTCATCTTTTTCATCTTCTTCATCCTTATGGTGGGTACACAATGTTCTGTTTGTCTCAAAGCATTTCTAGAAAAACATGCATTTGTCATGCATTTGGACGGTGGTACTTTGACCCCTACCTGCTCCTTAAAGAATGTGGCCGGTTTGTTAGACCCCAGGTTAAGTGTTGACATTGTCTATGTCGAGATGTAAATCAGCCAAGATTTATGTTCAATTCACCTCTCGAGGAGTAGACGCGTTCTGAAATTGGGCAGTTGGTAAACAATTAGCTCGGTAGCTCTCTACAATTGCAATTGCCAACGAATTAACAAATCCACAAGTTTCGATTCTGTGATTCCACACCACTGCGCATGCTCACAGACTTTTGTCCATGCCCAATTTTGGAACGCGTCTGACACACCATGAGAGGAGGCGAGTTGAACAAAAATCATGGTTGGTTTCTATCTCAACATAGACAATGCAAACAATTAACCTGGGGTCTTGACCAACCGGCTAAATCCTTCAATTACCCTTTATTTGAATTCAGTGAATTTAGTCTCCAAGTCGCTTGAATTAAACCTTGAATTAAATCTTCTCAATGACAACATTTTAAATAGCTTAACTATATTTGCTTAATCCTCACTCCAGAATATGTTCTTGGCCATCATCAACGACACATACTCGGAGGTGAAAGCAGACATGTCCCAGCAGAGGACTGAGATGGAGATGACTGACCTCATTAAGAAGGTAAACCCCCCGCTCCCCTTCCAGGTTCTTTTATGGGAGTGTGAAATCCGGGCTTTGGTGAAGAAGTACTTACCAGAGCCCAGGTTTCCCTCAAGAAATTAACTGTATACTGCCCCTCTGCCTGGTCCCTCCCAGGGTTGTAACAAGGCCTTGATGCGTCTGAGGCTGAAGAAGACAGCTGTGGACGACATCTCTGACAGCCTGCGTCAAGCTGGAGGAAAGATGAACTTCGATGAACTCCGCCAGGAGCTGAAAGGGTGACTACAACCTGACACATTTGTTGTTAAAGGCTGCAGGATAGTGTTGTCGCTAGGGCATGTGACTCCCCGCCAAAAGGTACTGGGTTTGATCTCCGATGTCCGTAGTGTACCTATAGGCATCCTAACTCCTTCCCCCCCTGCTCCTAAATGACCCATTCCATGTGAGTTGCTGTGGACAAACGTGTCTGCCAAGTATCCTCATTCATTCCTCAATGCACAGAAAGGGACATACGGATGCGGAGATCCAAGCGATCTTCGCCAAGTACGATCACGACGGGGACCAGCAGCTGACGGAGCATGAGCATCAGCAAATGAGAGACGACTTGGAGAAAGAGAGAGTGAGCGATCATCACTTTACTTATATTTCCTTCCTTCATGGCCATTTGTAGGTTGATCAATAACCACTCACTGGGTAGAAATCTCAGACACTAAAGTATTTAAACTTGCAGATGATCAGTGTGTTGTTCTCCATACACTTAGGAGGACTTGGATATTGAACCCAATTCACCAGCGAGACCCACTAGTGGGAGGAGCTTCCCCCGGACCCAGGAAGACTCGGAGGAAGACGATGACGAAGACAGCGGCCACAGCTCTCGCCGCCGTGGTAGCAGCTCGGGCGGAGTGGCTTATGAAGAGTTTCAAGTGTAAGGACTTTTAACTGACGAAAATGCAGTATTTAGTAATTGTCAGAAATAGTTATTCGATTAAAATTTCTCACATGCTTAGAGATAATTCAAAAAAATTCAAAGGAAAATCTCAGAATCGAATTAAATAATACCACATACAAGGTCAATAAATAACTATCGATTTTAGTTTAGTTAACTGGTCAAAGAAATGGGCCGCAAATACTACATGATTAACCTACGGCCTATGAAGAGTCACTCCATTTGCGGTTTGAAAACACAATAGTCTTACATTTTTAGATCCCAATGCCCAAATGTTCATTGTTTCCTCATTATGGACCAAACAATACAATATGATTTACAACAAGGAGGACTTATAAACACACGAGTACAATCTTTCTGCTGGGTCAGGCTGGTGAGACGCGTAGACAGGATGGAGCACTCCATCGGCAGCATCGTGTCCAAGATCGACGCGGTGATCGTGAAGCTGGAGGCCATGGAGCGAGCCAAGACCAAGAGGAAGGACGTGCTGGGGAAGCTTCTGGACGGTGTCATGGAGGTGAGGACCAGGAGTTAAACTAACATATATTGTTTATGCTCCACACACACACACTAAACTATTTTAAACAAATCATTATGTTGGTAGTGTATTGGCTTAGATATTGTTCACCACTGTATGATGTTTGTGTACATGTTTCTTCTCTTTAATATTCACTACTACCCCCCTTTCCAGCATAAGTGTTTAGCATAAGTGTAGGGAAAACTCAGATCCGTCCGGTTTCTTTGACATGTTCTTCCTTTACACCAGAATAAAAAGACTACACAGAATACATAAATTCTTTGCTCATGTAAAGAAGTGCTTCCGACTTCTAAACCTGCAAGTTGAACACTGATCACTCTGTCTTCCGGCAAATAGGATGAGAGGATGGGCCGTGACTCTGAGGTTCACAGGGAGCAGATGGAGAGGCTGGTCAGGGAGGAGCTGGAGAGATGGGAGTCCAACGACACGGTCTCCCAGGTCGGCCACCCTCAGACCGTCACCCCCCGGCCCCGCCCGCCCTCATCGCTGTCCATCGACGGCACAGAAGCTGCCGCCAACGGGAGCGGCCATATTTGAAGACCTGCGGTGACCATTTTGGATCGGTTTTGGAATGCGTTTTAGCAAAGAGCCCTATCTCTCTCTCTCTTTTTCCCTGAAATGTCTCTACCATCGTCATTTTTCATGCTCATCGGAGCAACCAAAGGGATTATGAAAAGTTTGTTCTTGGCAAAATATTTTTTTGGTCAATTTCAAACTTGTTTTCCAACAAATGTATTTTATATAGCTCTATAAAAGACTGACAGTGGGTTAAATATTGAGCGGTGAATAATGTGTATTATGAGGTACGGCCAAAGGACATAGTCGAAAATTATCTTGATATTATTTTTCTTGAGAAAAGCAAAACAAGATACTTGTTATAAAATACCAAACAATAAAGTGAAACCATGTCAGTATTAAATGCAAAAATGGAAGGCCAGCTGATGCAATATCAAGTACTTACTTGAACAGCTTTTATTTAAAAAAGCTGAATGACTTAATTATTGTATATCCATTGTAACATTTGACCAAACGATTAAGCATAACCATTGTAGCATTAATTGCAAAAAATGTACTGCAGTTGATACAATTTCCCTAGCCTAGAAGCTTATTTGTGTCAAATTTGAAGTGTTTAATCTTCTTTAACAGCTTTTATTGAAAAAAGCTGACTTACTTTTTTATTATTGATGTATAAGCATTGTAACATTCGACCAAACGATGAAGGGAAACAAGTGTATTACAATAGAATAGTTGATAAAATCCTCTATCCTACAAGCTCATTTGTGTCAAAACATATGCAGTAACGACTTATTACATATAATGCCTGAATGGCTTTTTATTATTGTATACCCATTGTAACATTCCACCAAATATCAAGCAAGGATTTTATAAATTGCTTATTATGGTGTCCTATTGTAACGTTAACATAGGTTGTGGCACTTTGTCATATCTAATCATATTGCGTTTGTATTACCCACCACTTATCAGTTTATGATACATATTGTAACTTGAAACAAACTTCAATTTGGAGTGCATCTAGTGTTCATGGGAACCCCATGCTTTTATTTTGTAAGTGCAGGCCGAATGTGCCTTATTATTGTAGCCTGATTTGTATACATACCTTTTTCAAAATAAAGTGTTATAACATTCATCTAATGCTACACTTAATTATAGATTGTATTGACCTTTCTTTAGGAGAAGGCATCCCACTAGACTAGAAGGTGTTGAATGTATTATAGATTGTATTTTCCTACCGTTAGAAAAGGCATCCCACTAGATTATAAGTGAGGATTTTAAATATTGACTATAAAATCCTTGACAATTTTAATAACAAGTATATAAACATCTACATGATTTAAAAATACAACATTCTATTAACAAACTTAACATAACATAACAATTATAATCAAGGATTATCTAATTGGACACTAAACTGCCACACAGCATATGCAATTTAAACACTTACTCTTCTGTGAACAATGGACTAAAACAATTGAAAGAACAAAACAATATAACAATTCAGGTATTCTTCACATTTACAAAATGATCTAAATATGAAGTGCAGTAGATAGGCATATTTCTTAAGGGGTGAGTTATTTGGTATAGACTGTTGGCTAACTGTCACTTCCAGCCCTACCAGAAGGACACTTCCAGCCCTACCAGAAGGACCCTTCCAGCCCTACCAGAAGGACCCTTCCTCCCCTACCAGAAGGACCTTTCCTCCCCTACCAGAAGGACACGTTCAGGTGAACTTCTTGATGAATCGGAGTTTGAGATAAGCGATGCAGAGGAAGATGGCGGTCATGACCACCAGAGCCACGTGGTTTTCCCACAAGCCCCAGCGGCTGTACTTGATACCCAGGTAGTCCAGGTACTGCTCCCCAGTGCACCTGCAACAACGTAACGCAGGACTTAGACATTTTACCACGACTGTTTAGTCCTTCAGCCGACAGGCTTTATCCAAAAGTGACTTTCATAAATGATTCAACACAAATCAACACAACACAAATGTTTAGTAGGGAGGAGGTTATGCATCTTGCTGGAAAAAGCAAAACAAACTTGATTACTCTTTGTGGCTAGCAGGTCATTTATCAGGCGATTTTGTCCCAAGCAGCATACAGTGAATACAGGTAATAAGAGGCTGGGTATCTTGCTCAAGGAGGCCTACAGGTAGGACGCCATCATCGGGGAACCCACTACCTCTTGCCCGGTAGGCCAACACACCAGCATTAACCACATTAACTTCAATATGAAACCCTGTAAGAATTTAGATTTGTGTCTGCCAAACGACCAAACGTCAAACATTTTGATAAACTATGAGACAAATAAAACAGGGAGAGGCTAATTCAGACAGGTTGGAGGGTTACTGGAACCATAATACCGTACCAGGATCAAGGATCATCAGCTTTGGTCACTGTGAACAAGGGTATAATAATCTATCATTGGAAATAAACATAGAGAATAAGCAATGGCTTAAAATCCGCAACAGCAGATTTAGAAAGATTTCGAATTTTGACTCGAAAGATAATTTATGAAAATAGAATTGTGAGGAAAATGTGGTTATTAAAGTTATTCAATCAGACAGCATTTATCAATAAATTGAAAAAATTGCATAACATTTAAATTGCTTTGCATTTGATTTTAAATTGTGGTAGAATTTGACTATACCCTTAGAAGTTTTATAATCAATATCTTGATATCTTATATGCTATATGAATGACATAAGGGTTGACAAACACAGAGTCTTCTGAAGAGACTCGTGCTTCTCAGAAAGGTCATCCGATGTTCTATGCCACCAGTATGTACTTATATTCAGGCCTGGAGACCAAGGTGACACAGGGGGTGACACACGGCAGGATCACCCAGAGAGATTCAGATAGACAAAAGCATCTATACGGTTTGTTCAGGGACAAAGAGTCTGTACGGCTGTCTTCACGGCTTCAATAACAAGATATGTGAATGACACATGCATGACAGCGTCTGATACAAAGTTAGAGAATGTTCAGACGAGGACATTGATAGGTTAGATGACGATATATGGTACAAATCCCAGAATAACGATATCGACGGAGGTCGGTTGTTGGTGATGTACGGGTTGATTGATTGATAACAACCCTGCCTTGGAGCCTATGGGAGGAATCACAGAAGCCCGAACATAAAAACAGTTTGCCGAAGCTGGAAAGGCAGGTGTTCCGCAGACCAGCTCAGCTTTTGTATTACTTTATTAAAGTTCTGAATAAAAGTTTTAAACTTTGTTCGGCAGTTTCCTGATCTCTTTCCTTGCTAGAGTTGAAATGTTGTACTTTCCACAACAATATTTACATTTTGGTTGATATTTAAATTCTGGTTGGTAGCTGTGGCGAAACAGCACATAATAAAAATAATAATATGAATTCATTAATATTTCATTTCAGTAGAGCCACACTCACGCCTGCCCCGCGGTGTGCCCGCTGTGATTCCCAGGAGAAGACGAGTTGGTGGTCCAGATGTCTTCAGTGTCGCAGAACCGCAGACCCACAAACTCATTGATCTGGAGGGCCTGTAGGGAGAGAGAGAACATGGATACTGGTCTTCTCTCTCTCTCTCTCTCTGTCCGTGTGTACCGTAATTACCAGAATATAAACCGCATTGTACATAAGCCGCACTTGCTAACAACTAAGGCTTGAAATAAACAAACCTGTATATAGGCCGCACCCGTGTAAAGGCTGCAGTAACAAATGCCCAATTTAAAGTACATCAAATCATACCCAAAGGTCCCCACGTGTTGCTGAAAGTTGCACAGACCCACAAAGACACACCTTTGATATTATCTTTATTTCAAGTGTTTTGCATTGAAAAGCTGCAGCATAACAAATGAATGAGTCTGTGGAAAGCCTTTGAAATTCTGTGATTCTGCATTATATCTAAGGACTTCTGTGCGATTGGCAGGATAGTGTCAAATTATTACATGCAGGGCTCAAGATTGCGATCAAACTGGTCGCAGACCATATATCAAGTGGATGCGAGATAATTTTTTCCTAGGTTGAATCGGTGCCAGAAAAAAAGACCATTTGGTTCACCCCAAACAATGTAGCCTAGTACCGGGGAAGCGCCACCATGCAACACTTTTTTAATGAGGCTGTCCAGATGAACAGCAAATTAGTGAAAACACAAGTTGTATTGGAATAAGGCTTCAAATAGCCAAACTGCAGTATCACGTAGGTGCTATGTGGAGGAAGCCTGTCTTTCGGATCCACTCTCGAGTCTGTTACAGCAGAGCTTCAATGTGAAGCGGGGTGCACACCAGACGAGCCATGGAACACCGCTTCTGGCAGCACCGCAAGGTCGAAAGGACAACACACGTTCGAAGAGTCGATGGTCTTGTTCTGTGTTTAATATATTGAGTGGTATTGATAGCGCTGTGATGCGCGCCACGGTTTTGAGAAGCATTGGAAGTCATAACGCGGCTGTATGGCGGCGCCGTTGCAAGCTCTCTATTTGGAAACATGACCCACTTAAGTTCCAATGAAGAGACACTGCTTTGATTATAAACTAAAAAGGTGGTTTGTACAGTGTGTAAAGTTTAAATGAAATTGCACCGCAGCACCAGGGCTATTCAAGAGATTGCGAATAAATGCACTATTCCGGAAAATAATCGGAATTGGATTACCCAATTAGAAGCCTGTGATTATTAGAAGGTATCTTGTTCAACCTGTTTGTGCCAGTGGGGGATTACCAATGAGTGAATATTGATCGTGTCACAATCTTTCTGAAAGGTATTTGTATAGAATACAGGACATAATCACCGCGGAGTGAAATCACAGCGTGGCAAAATCATTGCTGACCGATTTTGGTCATACACCTTTGTATATAGGCCGCACTCGTGTATAGGCCGCACAACTGTAATTTGTCTGAAAAATGTGTATATAGGCCGCAGTCTATATTCGGGTTATTAGGGTATCAGTGACTCACCGCCAGGCCGTAACGGGGTATGCTGAAGTACTTCAGCCACGCCAGCCAGTCCATGATGCTGGGCAGGTTCACCAGCAGCCCTGAGAAGATCTACAACACAACAACAGCAACAACACTCGTAAGCGATTAGCAACCAGCACACACACAAAAATAAACAATGCATAAAACATAGCGAGCCCAATCCTCCAGGCCGACAGAGAGAGACAGAGAAAAAGAAAGACAGACAGACAGAGCAAGAGAGAGTGACACACACACAAATTAAGGCAACCATAGAACACACAAAACGAAGGAAAATTTCAACGGCAACTGCCCCGCCCCCCCTCCACCTTCCTCCAAAGTACATCCATCTTCATCATCTTACCATCATGAAGACGAAGGAGATGGTTATGAACAGGTTGGCCACCGCCACCACGCTCTTGTCGGCTGAGATGGCCATGGTCATGGCGGTGGCCGTGTATGACACCAGCGTCACCGTCAGCAGGAAGATGAAGAAGGCCTCCACAGAGATCTGCAGCCCTGCAACACAGCCCCCCATGGGACCCCAATGAAGAGAGGACAAGCAGGACAGTGCAGAGGCTACAGGGGGGGTCAAGACTCCCAGGTTCTGGGTTCCATGCCTCCTCACATGCGCATGACCCCCCAGCCCATCCTGTCGGTATCCATGAGCAAGCTGCCCCCTCCCTTCCACCTGCCCGTTCATTAATGACCCGTGTCTGAATTCAATTTCTTGAAATCAAGTTCCAATTCCAATAATATCATCATCATCCATCATTTAATTTTGTATATTTCATTTTGTATATAATTATATTGTATATATATATATATATTAGATTTGCATTACATGTTATTTTATTATCCTTGTATTCAAGTGTTTTAATCTGTTATTCATCACCATTGTTAATGACGACTCTTCCTCAATGGTTTTCTCGATGAAAAAAGCCACTTTGGAAGCGTGTCTGCTCAATGACCAAGTATTTCGTAAATAAAGAGAAAAGTAAAGAGCCGTAAACGTTTGGTACCGATCATGAAGTAGGAAACGAGGCTGAAGAGGGTAGCGGGGATGGTGCGCAGAACGATGATGTCGGCCAGGACCTTGGACAGGAAGTACACAGAGACTCTGTAGTAGCCGCTGATGTACTCGTGCCTATTGAATTAATTCAATACTGTGAATTAGAATAATATGAACAACAATATGTAAAATATATTTTTACAATAATTGCAAAAGTAATCATGACATATGTATTTATATATTCACTTCCTTTACTTAAATACATCATTCATGATAGAAAAAAGTGCACGTAACTTTGGCTTTGTGCACACATCTGGCATGTCATTTGTACAGTATATATTGCAGTAACACTTTGTCTTAAACCTTGGTTATCATGTTAATCAAATAATGAATTATCAATGAATGGAATGGCAGCCGTGTAGGAAACAAACTGCCCGAATGTGTACGGTTTCCAGGGAAACTGCATCATTCCAATATTAACTTTTGAGAAACTAAAACAGGAAAACATACAGGAAGAGTTTCCTCTCTGTGATGAAGAGCTCAGCGGCCGACACGCTGCTGAAACACTGGTTGGTGGTGATGAAGAACAGAGCCCCCATCCTGCATAAGGACACACAAGCTCAGAGGACTCAGGGGTGGCTGGGG
>OMKX01008340.1:4325-14604 GCA_900302425.1 Brosme brosme
CCACATCCCCCCCCCCCGCCCTCTTTTATGTTGCACTTAATTTATCCCAGAATACATAAAACGATGCTTTTGGTTTACCAAGCATATTATTAAACACCTTTTCAAAAATGTTAGATAATTAATCATGTTAATAAATAGAAATGAAAGCAATGTTTACAGAGGTCTCACTCTTGTCGGATTGCCACGGTTTTTTGATCCAATAGTACAGGTAAGAAATTAGGACATTCTGCATTCAGAAATTTGATTAACAGACACAGAGTACTTAGAGTGAAATGTCAAATTGCATGTCAGTGTAGAATATAGTAAAGTCAGACAAAAGGAAAGAAACTTAACTTAAATAAGTCAATATTAAGGAAAGTAGGAGATAAAAAACACATTAATAGCTAAGTCAACAACAATGGTCACATCATCAAATCAGGATAAGAGTGAGAGAGACCCCGGAGGAGAGAGATTGAGCATTCATTTGGATGCAATCTGCAGCCTCACCGCTAGATGCCACTAAATCCTACACACGGCGCCTTTTATAGTGGTTAGGATGTTCAGGAAGTTCTTTGGAGCCAAATATTAATTAATTAATGTACATAAACATCAAAGCAATAAATAAAATGTGTTATGACTTCAGGTTACTTGTGCAACCCCGGTTACACAAGTAACCTGAAAACAGAAAATACTGTGGTATCTCTGCCTCTTATAGCTTGGTTGTCAACCCATATAGGTGACAAACTAAACAATGCCTACAACAACGCAATCTGTGGTCACGTACAGGACATCGATTTCCATGTCATTAACTCAGTTATTTGTCTAGAAATCCTCCCCAGCCAAAGACAATTGTAGACAAGAGGCTATGACACTATGTGGTATCATATGAACGTCTAATATGCCTGAAGGCCACCACCAGTTGCTCTGAAACCGTCAGGCTCCTGGCAGAATTCTGTCACATTAAATGCAGGTAGAATATTGATTATTACAACCAAACACATAACTATGTATTTTGATGCTGCCAACATTTAAAATTCAATGTATATAGTCAGATATTCATCTGAATGAATATAGCACAACGCCGCTTCTGTTCCCAGAATACGCATGGAATGTAAACGGGTCACATCTACGTGATCTAACCATGGAAACCATAAGAAAGACCAATCAGAACAGAAGCTACAGGGAGCTCCTCCCTCCAGCCCGCTGCTCCCCTGGATTCAGCTTTCTCAAGCAAGCTTTTCTTCCTCGCCACGGCAAGGAGGGTGGGCTGAGAGTCCTCACTGTTCTACAAGAACAGAGGTGCTGCATTTAGTGCGGACCGGAGCTATTTAGAGACTAGGTCACTGAATGGCTCTGATGGAACCATAAGTGGCGGATGAGTGCTACATAGGAAGACCTCAACTGTCCTCTCGAGTCGAGGTCCGCCTATGCATTGAACCAGGGAGTTGTTGTGTTTTATACTGCATCCTCGGCACTTGGCATGGATATGACAGTAATGTTTTAATTCCCTTTCTATGAGAAAGGGACTCTGAATGTGGTGAACATGAGGGTCGCTGAGGGAATTTGAGCCCTTGCGGGACCTTTGCTCCATGAGAGCTAAGATATGTGAGCATGCTTGGTTGACCTGTGTGAAGGACTGTGGGTGGAGGACAGTGGGATCTTCAACATGGCCTTCTCTTCTTCGGCGACAGAGAGAAAGGGGACAGTGCCATGGGCAGGAGAGGTGCCACCGTGCCTCTGTCTGCCCTAAGGTGGTGATGAGAGCAGCTGGGTGTGGCTCGTCTCTTCCGCCCGTCCGTGGGGGGAGGAGTTTGAGCCTTAGGAACCACAGAGCTAGTGTAGGAGCCTTTTCCATATTGTTTATAGTGGCCTCTGTCCTGTCGGTGGAAGGTGGTCTGCTGGGCCTTGGGCCAGCACCCGATCTTCTAGACGTGGCAGCCGAGCTCTTGCAAGGAGCCGGCAGGGGTGGGCGTTGAGAACGGGTAAAGAGGGCTAACCGTTATACAAGCAGCCGGAACGGAAGGAATGAGCTGACTGCAGTCTGACATGTTGGTGAGACCTCAGCGTCATACAGGTGCAGCCGGTGGTGACTTTGGTGGCATGTATAGGCTGCTGTTAGTGTTACAGGTAAATCCTTGAGTATAAATGCAACATATATACAGGGTTAGGGTTAGGGCTAACCCTTAGATGGAAGACGATTTCATAAGACACTATAGTAGACCTATTCAACACATCTTTCTTCTTCTTAAAAAAAGTTATAGTTGGAGGGACAAGGCCTTGGATTAGCATTGCCCTGCTGTCATCATTAAGTCAGGTCTCAAAAGTAACAATGTGCAAGTCTTTTTTCAGATATGCATATTGAGTAGAGATCTACAATCTCATTATAAGGGTAGGAAGGGTAGGAAAGCTCTCCTGTTGTTGTAAATAAAAAATTACACAAGGTGGCAGCACAACCTCAACGTCGTCCCATGTCTTTTTTGTATTTATTAAAACGGTGAAATATATTATCCACATTGCTTATCTGCACCCCCTCCAATGCATTCATCAAGTAATTCAACATTGTATATCTCCTGGGTTCTTCCACCAGAGCTCATTAACAAACAATGCCCTCACACGTCGGGGAATAAATTATGCTCACAAAAGAAAAAGTGTTTGTGTGGGATACTGATAACTCCTAAACAGAGATTGAGTGTTTTCATATAATTTATGCTAGTTCTGGTGTTGCAAGTACTTTTCTCTCAAAAGGGCTTCCATATCATGTTTAGGGCCATCTTGAGGAAAACTTGTTTTGTGAGTAGGTGAGTAGAAGGTTTGCAACAACCTGACATGTCAGGTTTCAACAGAAATGTTTAAATAACAGGAAATACAAATGTATATTGAATGTAATTGCTATGGAAGTTAAGGATAAGCCGTCTCATATTTCCTCAAACCCGAGAGTGAGAGAAGAGAGTAGTTGAAATGATCTCATATATTCACTCATTTTACCACTAACTAGGTCAGCTTGGACATTTCTACTATTGATGGAAAGAAAAAAATCAACAAAGCATGCCGTGTTTCTGTGACCACATATCACCCTAAAGTCAGGCGTCACCGCTCCTTTTGACAGCCACAGCTGTAGGTCATCTCAAGGAGAGTATTGGCTTCTAATGCACAACACTTCAGTGTCCTGGGAGACCTTTGTGAAAACCTCAACCGCATGGAAAATCACTTACTGATGCTCTAGGACAAACACAGGTGGTAGCCTAGAACAAGTCAGTGGATGGTTACATATGGAACATATATATTGATTAAGCACAGCCTTGTGATACTGGAAGATTGCAAGTATACTCCATTGGGGGGAAAAGGTTGAAATTAAGAAGAATAAATGAATACAACAATTTATTGTTCATACAGGGTAGTAGAAGGATTGGCCACAAAAGCCATGCCGTTTTATTAAAATGTCTAGGATCCCTGCACCGTGTGCCGCCAGAGCACTATGAATCTTTATAAAGCCTCGGGGCATCCCAACATGTGGCATCGCTGCACAACACACTTTAAATGTCTAGAGGCCCAAGGACGGGGCTCACACCAATCTTGTTAACCGTAGAGGTTCAAGTCAAGGAAACTGTGTTCTCTGTGGTAAACATGGCATAGTGACGTTAGTACAGGCTATTGAACTAAAAGTTAACTTTCCCACAGTACTCTTTCATAACCAGGATATTGGCATACAGTACAGGCAATGAACACATGCTAATCCTAGAGATCCAAAGCAGCTGCCTTCCTTATCATATGGTAAAGTCTGAAAATGACTCTAAATTAAGGTATATTTCAAACGCAAAAAGCTTTATTTCACATATTTCATAATTAGGCACATTGTCAAAAGTAGACTAATTATTTTTTCATTATATACAAGTAATTAATTTACAAAATTGCTCAATATAATTTAGTAAAAGTTGCATCTCTAAATATAACAATACAATTTATAGAAGTGCAAGAGGTGCAGAATACCATTTGCCAGCCTTTACTCTTAACTTAGCTTACACATACAAAACTAAAATTTTGAATAAAACATTAGCATCTTTTCTGTTCAGGAAAATGGCAAACAATGTTACTCCAAATGTGACGTTGCCAAAAAAATGCCTATGTACACTAGATCTAAACCAGATTTTACCATTACAAAAAAAAACATAAGCCAGCCACTAGCCAATTGATGTCATAACATAACAGAACACCAGACAGATTATAGGCTTAACATTTGCAAATCATGAGCTTCGGCCTGAGAAATTACCCCAACATAAGGTTATCTCTTACAGGCACATAGTGGGTGACCTTTCTCTATTAGTTGCTAATTACATTTCACATTTTGATTACAGTGTGATGCTTTGCCTTAAAAGGTTGCCACAGATGTTATATGTCAAGGTCTTTGAACGACAACGCTTGAATGTATGAACAGGTAGACTGTCTCACACTCTTAAAATTGCTGAAGAGGAATCTCGGAATGATATTAATTACTAAATGTATATCAGTGCATGTTAAGGATAAATATACATTTTAGCTAAATGAATTCCCATTGAATATCAATATTTTTAAGTCAATTTAGTAGATTACTTTTACACAAGGCACACACATAAAAAGGAAACACCCTACACCATTAAAACATTGATTGGGTGCCTACATACATTGGTAATAAGAGAAATTATTGAGCAGGGGCGATTTAAATAAAGATAGTTTATCTAAAACAAAGACTAAAATGTGTCTTAAGAAGCCTACCTTAACAGTGCATGGAATCTTGATAACACTGTGCATTGGTAAAACATAATATATATAACTCACTGTCTATGTCTCCTGCTCAACAGTTGATTTAAAAAAGAAAAGACAGGAAAAGAAAAGAAACTACAAAGAAAATACATTTAATTTGATGTGTGATGAACGATGGATATGGTAAAGCCTTGCCATCATACCGGGATAGTATGAAGCTGTTCATATTCTTCATTGCAAATGTGTGACCTGTAATCCCTCGCTTTCCACCAGGTGGTTTATCTGATCGACCAAAAGGTATGGAAGACAGTACAAAAGGCTTGTGTGCTTGTGTGTGTGTGTGTGAGTGTGAGTGTGTGTGTGTGTTTGTGTGTGTGTGTGTGTGTTAGTGGTGTCCTACATCCTCAGCAAGCGTCATCAGGGTGCAAGTAGAGGACACGCTGGACGAGCGCTCGTAAACACTGTTGTTGTTATCCCAAATTCCTGACACAAACAGTGTTTGTGGGTCTGCCGGCCATCCAAAGGCCTTGGCCAGCTTGGGACACAGGGCCAGTAATAGCCGTTGGGAGACCAGGTGGAATTTCCTACGGAAGCTGCGATTTATCCAAAAGTAGAAGATGCAGTTGAGAAAACCATTGGAGGTGGGCAGCCATACCACAACAAACTCTATCCACTCTGGCACGCTGTTACCCGAGATGGCTGTGGATGGAAGGACACAACAGTTTCAACTGATAATGTGGCCTTCCCACAGACAATTGGTTGGTACAGGTACAGAGCAGGCCTCATATGCCAGGCTAGCCTATGAACCCATTACATTCAAAAACAAACTAACAGGCAACATAACATGAAAAATAATAAATGAATGCATTTATACAGAGAGAACTGTCCATTTGAAAAGCAACGTTTAAATACATTTTTTGATTCATTCAAAACCATTAAATAGGTTCCATATATTTAGAATTGTAATTGAATTATGTAGGGAATAGGAATTTGGTTATGGAAAGGAATTATCCGACATTGGATTGAATAAAGGAATGGAAGAATGAAATAATGTGATTAATAAACCAGCAATCATAGCTTCTGGCTGTAATTTTCAAAAAGAAAATTCTAATGGAAAATAACATGTGAAACTTTATTAAAAGGTGCAGTGTGTATGATTTAGTGGCATCTAGTGGTGAGGTTGCAGATTGCAACCGAAGGTAGTACCCCCAAGTAGGCCTACACCTGCCACGTCTGTTCTGCTAGATGCCACTTAATTGTACAAACAACACATTCAACTTAAGTCTTGATTCCAATAGGCAGTGTTGTCTGTATAAACTGGTTTGGAGTTAGGAGGTGCCTACAAATCCCCATCTTAAAAACTGAAATAAGGCCTTGGTAATCAATTTTTTGGGAAAATTGACGGATGTTTTACATTTAAAAACAGTTCTGTAAGTCTTGTTCCTGTGCATGTGATCGTTCACATTCATAATATAGGAGTAGGCCTACTTAACTTATATAAAAGGAGCTATTATATGTTCTATCCCTAGTGGTATACAAATGGGTTGCAGCTGGCGATGGTTAAGATTAGATAAGACATCAAAATATTTCCTCAAATGTAATTAGACAAAAAGTATCCCATGAAGACTTAAGGCACACATATATTCATTAAGTGGTTCTGCTTACCATTGTAGATCATTGCTGCCATGCAGGGAGCCCAACACGCGTAATACACTGCCATCACAGGAACCAGCACTCTGGATGCCACATCAGATCTCTTGCGACGGTTTTGATCATATTTGCGCAATTTCTTTCTCTGTCTCTTAGCAGCACACCACAGATGCAAATTGGTGTACGTCATGATTATGGTGCATGGGAAAAAAATAAAACATGTCAAAGACATGGAGTAGCCAACGTTTGTGGAGTAGGTTGGATTGCAGACTAGGGACGCCGTGGAAAAATGAACTTCAATGATCCCACCAGGAAATGAGACTGGGAGTAGTAAAAACGGCGGAAAGAACCAAGAGAACGCGATTAACAATAGTGTTCGTTTCCTTGTCATTAGAGACGAGTATTTGAGCGGATACAACACGGCAATATACCTCTCTAGACTTATTGTGGCCAGTGTATACATGCATGTTGAGTAGATGGTGGCGTTGCAGAAGGCCACGACATGACAGAGAATATCCGGACCTTGGCGGTAGTCTTTCACCAGACTCACCCAGAGATTAAACGGCATAACAACAATACCAAATGCCGAATCCGCACCCGTTAGGGACAAGAGAAAGTACCGAGAATTTCTCGACCAGCCAGACACGGATGAGGAAATGACCATGAGAACAGCAACATTTCCCAAGGTGATCATCGCACCCAGAACTATGATGATGCCTGCTTTGATGGGCCAGTGAGCGAGTTCTGCAAGTCTCTGAGAGTCTGTATTTAAGTCCATGTGAATTGAGACATTTACTGCTGAAAACATTTTCCTTAACAAATGCACTAGGGGTTCAACATCTTTGATACGCAATCAAAGTGAAACACGCAAAGATACGTCACCTTCCCTTTTCCACTGCACACCTGTGCGAACATGGCGCGTGGGGCATACAAATCACGTGGAGAGATCGCAAAAACACATGTTGCCGAATAGAATACGTGAATAGAGGTGAGGATGAGGTCCATAGACATAAACATAGACGCCGCATTGACTGCTTCGATTCGTCAACTTCGCCGCCATATTTAAGATGCTAAAACTTTTTTGCACTTTAGTGCAAAAAGCACTTTAGCGTCTACATTTCTCAACCAATTTCAATGAGTCGTTTTTATATTCATATCAGATCACATTATATATATAGTATACAAAATAGCCTAGGCCTAGAGATATTATTTATTTATTTTTACCTGGAAGGGGCGTGGCCAGGTCGTGCCGCATCCGGTGACCCCTCCGAGACCTTCTGAAAAAAATATGTATGGTAATGTTAGTCAACGGCGAGAGACAAATCATTTTTGTACCATGAATTAATGATGTTTGGCATTTTAAAAGATCATTTTGCAAGTCACGAAAGTAGCAGTTTGTCACCAAACACTAAACACTTTTTTTGCTCAGTCTTGAATTGACGAGATTATTATCACAGTATTCTGAGATTAAATGGATGAGAATTTTTTTACCAGATACCTTAAAAGCTGCTGCTAATCAGCCTGACCCTCCAACGGTGCTTTATGATTTAAAGTACAGGGTCAATACATCTAAGGGGGTAAACATTCATACCTCTGTACATTTAATTTAACGAGTGCTTTTCAACTACTGCTTTTATTAGTTTGTAATTGCTTATTTTTGTTTTCGAGAGAACCCATGCAAAATGTCCTTGTACCTGCGTATATGACAATAAAGATCATTCTAGTCATTCTAATAACATACCATGTTGAATACCTCAAGACACGAGTAGGCTATCTCCCAATGTCTCAAACACAGCGCAAAATAAAACTGGATTAAATTAAGCAGGTGGGACATGATGGCTTCCATGAAATCGAGCTCTCAAGTGAATGAGAGCTCCTCTTCGGATTTGGAGATGATCGGGTCAGAACTACTAAAGAGAAATTCTCTCGGTTATTTTGATGACGTGTTGCTTGTTTCATAGTCCAAGCTAATGTTTTATGTATCTATACTATCTGTTGCAATGGTGGCCACATTTGCATTTTATATTATTATTATTGCTTTTTATCTGTAGTCTCACAAATCTGATTTATGATGCCAAGTCTGATGTCAGACGAGCTCAAATCCGGGTGAACAGGGCGATTCACTTTCTTCGCTTCATATTCTTTTCCATCACTCATGTTGCTGGAAGCAGGGATCGGTAAACATGTAATTGGCGAACACAAACTCAGCCAGTAGTGAACTGAAAATAAGTGTTTGTAAAGGTTTCAAATCAACAACGTACAGACTATAAATACACTTCTGATAAGCCCCTCACAGTCCTGGTTTCCGGCCCATGCTCTGTGTCATCTCTCACCAGAAGTTCTGCTCTAACGTTGTTGGACTGCTGGATCCGAAATTAATAATCCACTTACAATTTCCTAAGAGTGATATGATGATTTCGCTCTGCTCTGACTTTGGTGCGGAAGAGAGGACAGAACTAGGTGAGGAGCATATGAATGAGAATATAATGGCCCAAGCAGAGTCTGTATGGGGAAAAAAGGAACCCGACAGTGTCAACTAATAAGTCCACCCCCTTGTGCATGCTGTTTGTGTTTCATATCACAAAGAGGATTGTGCTCATTAGGGCAGCGACAAGCAGATATATCAAAGGCAGATCTCTGTCTTTATCTCACCAGGGGATCTGGCTGTGAGAGGGTTAGGTGCTGCTTTGTATCGTGATGGAGCTTGATATTTACACGGTGGGCTGCACAAAACCTTCTTTTCCCAAGCCCTCTACAGCTGCTCGACCACTGCTTCAAACATTAATCTACATGCATCTGGAAGATGGAAGACTTGTCCAGTGTCCATAAGGATTCCCAATGAGAAAGTAATTACAACATATCTTATTTTCCTTAAATATTACATAAATTGAAATGCTATATGCTCTGCTTTGTGGTCACTGCTTCCATTGTGTTCATTGGAATGGTTTTGTGCACAGGTATTCTTCAAACAAGGTAAGGTCATTCCAACCAGTGATGATTACCCTTTCATTCTACTTAAACTTTATTGTCATTGTTATATAACTAGCAGCAATATATGATTTTGTTGTTTACCCTGCACTAATTGGGAATAAATACAAAACCCCATTGCTTTCTGATTGTATGGATAGGGTTGGTTAACCTCAATGATGATTATCTCAGCAATAGATTTCTACCTGCATCAGTTTGTTCTGGACCTTTTTCCTGTCGTCATTCAGTTACATGAAGCACGGAAGCCACCCTGACCTTTTATTCACCCTAGCAGGTAACAAGCTTTGACTTTGTCTTAAAAAGTACACTCAGACCATCACGCAATCCAAGTGTTTCAGGATTCCATTTGAACTCAACCTTCCTATCGAGGAAAATATCAGTATATAAAGTAGAATCAAATTGAACTGTATCAATAATCTAATCTAAAAGTATTAGGTCAAGTAGGATTATAATATAAAATGGTTTAGTCATATGTATAGGGGTTAGGGATGTGGGGATGATTGTGTTTGTATACTCCATAGTATTTTGTATACTTTATATGTGTAATTTCTTACTATTTGATTATTATACTTACCTGCCCAGCGACTACTGGGTGGAAAATAGCAGTTTGCTAAAACCTAGTACATTACAGCCCTTACTTGTTTTATTTTTTTGCATTGTGCCTCAAAATAATGAAATTCAAATCTCTCTCTCTCTCTCTCTCTCTCTCTCTCTCTCTCTTTCTCTCTCCCTCTTCCTCACTCTCTGATTTAAAGGTTTCATATTTGTCGAAGAAACCTCATTTAGCTTTCTCCTCTGTCAACAGGGGTTGACTCGAGGGGAAGCTGTGTGTTGCCCCATGCTGCTCCACAGACCTGGGTTCAACCCCCAACCCCCCCTCAACCACTCCCCAAGGAGTTACAGCTCTGTGTGTGTTCGTGAGTCT
>OMKX01008513.1:3596-13633 GCA_900302425.1 Brosme brosme
CATAGCGGTTTCATCGTTATAGCGTTACCAAGCTAAATAAAACCGTTGTTGAGTTCATGTAATCCAGCCTGCTCAGCAACATAGAAAGAAATGGAATGTAAGGCATCGATGCACATGCTATAATAAGAGATGGTAAAGTTATGAAACATCTAGGAGAGGTTATGTAATATGTAATATGTAAAGAAGATATGTAATATGTAAAACTGAAGTACCAACCATTAACAAAAAATGTATATACATGTGTAGTTGATTAATAACGGCTATGTTAAACAGCTCCTATTTTACCACCAGATGTGATGTTGATTAGCCATTACAAGCAATGTCAAAATCTAGTGTCCACCCAGATGTATGATGGATAGATCAGACTGAGCACTTCTTATTCATTCAACGCTGAGCACTTATTAATCAAACGTTACAAATGTATAATAATGTTTTGTTAGTGATTAGTTCATTATTAACTAAATTACCTATTGAAGTGTATATGTTTATCTGATTTCATACAGAATATGCAAACAAAGATCTACAGAGCAATGGCAGAAAAAAAGCAAACCCGCTCTCTTACGAATGTTTATATGGACTACACCAATTGATTTATTCAAAGACATAAATTCCCTCAGGATATACCTACAGTATGTATGACCATAATGACCATTATGATCTAGTGGCATACTAGATCATAGAGGTCATCTGCATAGTGAAACTAGAGCACTTTTCTGGAGTTATTTTACACTGGTGTGTAATGTATTGTTGTAATGTGTAAATCTTAGCTAATACAAATTAATTATTTTGTGGTTAATACTTTTTTGTGATATGGCTCAGACCATGAGACATTTTACACAACAGCCATATTTGACTGAAATAAACTCTTCTTAGGTACCGTATGGACCCAGAGAATCATTACCCTGATCTTTGAGGAGGACTTTCCAGAGCTTAAAGACACCAACACTTTTGAGAGGATGCCCTGGCTGGAATACCTGATGAATGAGTGGAAGAGCTACGACACTCGCCGTTCCCCACGCCTTTTCTGCAGCCACCTCCAGGAGCATCTCATGCCCAGGGGCTTGCTCAAGAAGAAGGCCAAAGTCAGTGAAAAAGCATGGCTACATGTGCACTACACACACATCCACATCCCACAGACCTTGTATAGGTTAGGGTGCTGACAAGAGCTCAGAAAAAAAAATTGACCCCTGAAATTGTGGACCCTTTCGCAAACATAGTCTGTTTGTTTGATCCAGATCGTAATTAATCTGGTTAAATTTCACACTGCACACATTTAATCCACAAGGTTTTGTTTTAGGTTTAAGTTGAGGATCGTGTTCTCCAACCACTTGTTTTGGTCCGTAGCCAAGTTTGATTGCCGCGTTCACAAGTTTTTAACCAAACTGCACCACGGGTTGCAGCGCACCATGGTCCCATCAAAACAGACTAAATGGTGTGCTTGTGAAAGCGCCCATAATGTGCATTAAAATCAAATGGAATGGAGTTGGAGAGTTGCCATAATGCACAGTTTGTGCAATAGCATTTATACCTGCCGCTTTTCCATGACGTTGCTTTGGACACGCGGTTCACCCAGGGCGAACTTGGTTTTAGTTTTCATTATGTTTGCAGCAGCCGGGTTGACCGGTTTTTCACGGGGTCAAGGGGGCGAAATTGATTATGTATGTTAATTGCATACATTTTGTTAATGCTTTAATTGCCAACCCTTATAATTAGGTAATCATTTTCAAACATTGAAATAAATAAACACAACATTGAATCGTGAAAGAAAAAGGTCAATCGATCGATTTGCCTATTCAAGAGAAACATTTCTGACACGACTTCTGATACAAATGGACACAAAAGCTACATGTACACACACCAATCCATTATAATTCCCTCTCTCTTTAGGTCATTTATGTGTCCAGGAATCCAAAAGATGCAATGGTGTCCTACTTTCACTTTGCGAAGTTTATGAAGAAGCTGGAGGACGCAGAACACTTCAACGACATGCTTGACAAATTCATCAGTGGAAGGAGTGAGTGATTTAAGCCAACTAACAAAACAAGCAAAAATAGACTGGAGGATGTGACACTTTTGATTTTCTTATCTGATGAACTCGTCTTTTTCTCTCTATCCCATCTTGTCTATTATATTTTTTATGTCGACCAGTGATTGGAGGCTGTTGGTTTGACCATGTTAAAGGATGGTACGCCAATCAGGACAAGTACAACATCCTTTTCCTCCGCTATGAAGACATGATCAAGGTAATCACTATGTGACACACAGACCCAACAACACATCCGTATTCTAGCACTACTATAATGATTTACTCTCTGCGGTTAGGACCTGAGATCCGTGGTTGTGCGTCTGTGTGAGTTTGTCGGCAAGGACCTTTCTGACGCCGCCATTGATTCCATCATCGAGAGGGTTACCTTCAACAACATGAAAAAAGATGCCATGGCTAACTACGAGTTCTTACCAGACGACGTCAAGGATAAAAGCCAGGGCAAGTTCCTGAGGAAAGGTAAAAGTAACCTGGTGTGTCAACAACAGGTCTTCATCTGTTAATTGCTTTCACTGGGGTTAAAGAGAACTCTTAGAAAACTGTTTTTATGCTATTATTGTTCTACTAGCCTACATTCTCTAGCAGTGGCGTAACAAGTCAGCGCTGGGCCCCACTGCAAGATGGTCAAAGCAGGCCCTGCATGTTATGTTGCACATTTTTTAACATTAAATCGCCCATGAATCCTTATTTAAACATAATTAAGGAATGTACTGTATAAGTCAAACTTTATGCTTGTATGTAAAACAGTTTTATGTTGTTTTATGTTTTATGTTGTTGTTATATATGGGTGAAAAATGCCATCAAGTATGTGACACCATAGATTTGATTCATTTGAACACTTTAAATATTTACAGCTTATAATTAAAGTTTAGGTGGCGCAGTTATGAGGATATCCTGTATTTGCCTATGTCAGTTTGACGAAACTGATATTGGTACCACCAGCGCTATATGCAGGGTCAAATGCAGTAATGCAAAGGAGCATATAGCTACAAAGCCAAATCAAAATTTTGATTCACACAAAAAATATGTTGGGGGTTGGGTCTTTAAGTAAAATGTTGAATTATTGACATTATGTTTGCACTATAGGTCACACTTTAGCAACTCACTTTCATAATAATTCCCTGTCAGGTACCATCGGTGACTGGAAGAATTCCCTGACAGTGGCACAGAGTGAGCACTTTGACCGAGTCTACAATGAAAGAATGAAGGGCCTGCAGCTTAAGTTCACCTGGGACATGACAGAAGACCAGTAGTGACATAAGTCACTCTATGGTCTTGGTTAGGCTGGCATTTCCCAAAGCTTTTCCTGTATCAATAACATTTTATTTGTTCCACACAATTAAATGTTTGACCTAAATTCACATGTAGTTTTGAATATACCTAAATAAGTACCACTGCTTCAAGGCGAAACACAATTATATACTTATATTTATATACTAATTATAATTAATTATATACTATATAACAGTATAATTGATTTGTCCACGGGCAAAGGTAATACGAATTGCTCAACAGATGTCGAACCAGTGTATTGGACTAGTAAATAAATACCAATAAACATATTCCTAGTAAGTGTGTTATGCCTGAGGTTACATTGTGCTGACACAATTAAGGACAGTGTTACGAGTGTATTGCAGCTCCATACCCAGGCCCTTCTAAAAAGCTTGGGTATCGATCTAGCAGTTCATTTGAATGTTTCAGAAGGTTGGATCAGAGTTCATTTTTAAATGGTTTCAGAGCTGTGTTACGTCTGTGTCTCTATGGGAAAAAGGCTGTCTGGCCTAGTGTAGCAATACTACAGTTGGCCACCAGGTAGGTTTTTGCCACAAACCACCTCCAATAAAATAATACCTGTGTGACAGTAATCAGAGAGACAAGGATTTCCCCCAGGATTACAGTAATACACTTGAGAAATATAATTAATACACTACTCATCCGAGAAACGTGTCGATGCCAATACACACCACTACATAAACACAGTAGGGGCTCCGCTCTGGTTTTGTGACGAGTCACTGTTGTTTTCTCTATTTTAGGAAGAAGGTCGATGGACGTTGGTGCAGTGTGGTTGTGTATTTGTGGACCAATGTGTTTACATAGTAAGGCCAGATCATATGATACTCCTCACTCGGAGAGAGTGCGCGAGAGTGAGCAGTGTTTCCCGTCAGCATGGCGAGAGCCAAAGAGATGGATGAGATGGAGATGGAAAACAATTTAATTGCTATGCAACCAGTTGGCCAAAGTGTTAAGCACACACCGTGTAAACCTAGCAGATTGATAAACATACAGACCACATACAGAATAATCATGGTAAATGCACAACATGCTGTACACTACACAGACACAAGGATCAAAATATATTCTGTAAGTGTGAGTGTGTATAAAGCTATCTACACCTCTTAAATTCATATTTAAATGTATACATCGCTAAAATACCGGCCAATGTACATACTTTTATTTTACCCAAATTATGTATTCTTCATCACCACCAACATGATTTATATTGTGGTATTCACACTTTCATAACCATATTTGTGACCGAGTCAAGTGACAAAACATCTGAGGAACACTGAAAGGTTCATTCCTGAAGAGAAAAACCCCATTGGTGTGTTTACCCAGTGTACTCTGAACACCAACGGACATGACAGCGTTCTGAACAGGACATCTTAGTCTGCAATCACTGTCACCTTCCTGGCAATGATACGCAGCGGATTTTTAGCACACGTGGTGGAGAGGTAAGGTCGTAGCGGGCTGCTCCACTGCTGCTTGAAGCGGTAAATCAGGCTGTTGTCCCCTGCATCCGACAGTGTCAGACAACCCCTCTCCCAGTCCAGCTGAACCTTGACTCGACGGGGCCTTCGTCTCAGCCCGATCGGTCCACCACCATGGCCGGGGAAAGCACGATACTGGCCATCGGAGAGGGAAACCACCCAGATTTCATCGACGCCGGGGCCGGCCACACTGTTTTCCGCACCCGGCTCCAGTCCCGGCCAGTCCTTCCTGCGGCTGATGTTCTCTCTGGCCACTCCCAGGGACCAGCAGGTGTTGACGCCCACTTCCACCTCCCAGCTGTGTCTCCCGGCTTCAAAGCCCTCGGAGCCCAGGACGGCCCTCGGGTGCACGAATCTCTCCCGGTTGGCCGGAACTGGAGGCGTCTGAGTCTCCTCGCATGCACACACACTGGCCAGGTCTGTGGAAATGCTTAGCCAGGCAGAGGCTGTGTTGGGGTCCAGAATCACTGGTACTAGTGCAGAAACATAGACATGGTAAAGAGTAAATAAACAGTTCAACTTTAAGCCCCATCCCTGCTGAAACACAGGCAGCTCGAATTGCATTTTGATTAGTGTTATTTTTGCCAATACCTGTGCCAGTATTTAAAGTGTTTAATTATATAACTCTCTAAGCCTGGTAAAAAGTGAGATAATCAAGATTAATATAAAACCAAAATTGTATTACAAATCCCTTCGACTAGTGTTCTTTCATGAACTCACCATATTCAATGGTGTCCAGCATCTTTCCCCAGACATGGTACTGAAGACAGCCCTGGTGTTTGGCCACATCCAGCAGGGATCCTAACTCCTCTTCTGGCTCAGCTATTCTGTACCCAGCCCTACAGTAAGCAACCCCCACAAAAAAATGGCCAATTGATTAGCTTGTAAAATACTATTAATAAAAAGATATGGTGCTACATGAGATGAGAGAGTGTCAGAGAGCTATTCCTCTCTCGTCTCTTGCCGCTAAACCCATGTAACTGAAACAGATATTGCTCCCTCCGAAGGCCTGCCCACTCTTTGCAAGTAGCGTACAGCACCCTGTTCCAGGCATGGCCATAAAAACATATTTACACAGACATCAAATAAAAAATTTGGATCGTATGTCGATGTCGCCGCCATATTATAGAGGCAAAGACTGGCCTGTAAACAGCTACAAGTAAACTTGGAAACGGTGCACCAAAAAATGTTAACGAGTCATTTTAATTCAAGGGTTTATGATCTACGTGGAGTAAAACAAATAAAATAATACTTTTTTACATCAAAGTGCCAGCAATATTATTTAATATGAACACAAAACAACACATTGAAATCGGTTAATCAATTTAAACGTTATAGTGCTTTTTATGGGCTCCCCTATTTAATTGTATTATTTACAGGCCAGTCTTGGCCTCTCAAATATGGCGATCTCGTTGACATAGCGCGGCAATGGGTTTAAACAGTCTATGCAGCATCTACGTATACATGTCTATGGATCCAGGCATTCCACTGTGAGATGAGAATGCCTGCGAACAAGGTAAGGGCTACCTTCATGATAAACATGTCAGGGAACATACCTTTCAGATGCCCTCTTGTAGTTCTGTTGTGAGACAGTAAAGACATTGAAATGGAGTTAGGGTCATGAGGTGTTTGCAGCAACGACGTAGACGCTTTAGTTTGAGGTGAGCTCAAACCTGACTTCATTAAAATGTATCTGAATCTGAACAGTGGGAAAGTACAGGCTCAGGAAAACAATTTGAAATATGTTAGAAATCAACTGTGTAAAAGTGTTTAGTTAACCCAATTGATGCACCCATTTTTGTGCTTTTATAAACAAATACATGAATACACATCACAACTTAACTGCTTCTATTTTTGGGAAGTGGAGCCCATGGGCACATTTGAGTGAGTCTGGGGTTAAACTGTCTGAGGGTGTGCTGTCTCCATAGCCAACGGATTAACAGCTAACCTTCAGAAAGACATGGTTTTCCAACGCCAAGGCCTCCTCCGTCTGTTGCAGAGCGTCTGTCAGTTCGTCTATGCCGTCTGCAAGTTTCTCCATCTTCTCAGCAATCCGCCGACTCTTCTCCTCCTCTTCCTCCCTCAGGGATGTCATGGCGGCTGCCTCTCTCTCCCGCAAGAACTGGTGCAGCTTCTCAAACTCCTCCCGCAGCACTTGTGACGTGCACTCAAACTGGTTCTGCGGTCAGGATGCGAGAGGCCTTGGGTTAGAGCCTAGGGTAACTACAATCTCACTTTCTTTGTTCAATAAATTCTTTGTCGATATTTTAAGAAATGATATGTGTGTGCGTGTGCATATAACAGTGTCTCCATAACAACGGATACTATGTGGGTAAGTAGTACCTTGACATAAGTAGCGGTGTCCTGACAGGAATCCCTAATGGAGTTCAGAGTCTCCCGCTGCTCTCTTAGGGATCGAAAAGAAGATTGCAGCTCGCTCTGAAATTAAAATAATGACACTCAAATCGAAGACGATGAATGTCACACAAAGATGACATTAGACTCCAAAAAATAAACTGTTGTGTACAGTGAATGTTTCTCCATACTTTACTTCTGAAGCAATTCATAAAGATGTTATCTGAAGTGAAGGTAATATATTTGCAAAAAAGAAATTAAATTACTAAAAAGGGTAACGCAATTACTGATCCTGCTGCAAGAAATTTAAGCCACAAATCACCCACACCAATTGCATCACTTATGTTTACTGCTGCCCCACTGATTTAAATCTTAGTGTTTGGTCACTTCCTCTGTGCCTCACCTTGCAGGCCATAACGGCCTCCTGTAAGGAGCAGCAGTGGTGGTGGTCATGTTCATCCTCAACACACTCCTCACAGAGTGGCTCCTCTTCCTCCAAGCAGAACATGGTGTTGAGCTGGCCGTGCCGCAAGCAGCGCTCCTCCGCACCAGCCCTCCCCGAGTCCCCTGCTTCCACAGCGGCCTTCTCCCGTTCTCTTTCTCCCTCCGTGGGCCTCCTGGGCTGGCCCTGGAACAGGACCTCCAGCAGGGTGTGCAGAACCGAGTCCATCAGCTGGGTCCCGTAGCAAACGGTGCAGCTGCCGTGGCCCATCTCCCCCCGGCCCCCGCGGCTGAGCTGGACGCAAGCCGTGCAGAGCCTGTGCCCACAGGGAAGCACCAGGGCACCCATGGCCTGGCATCCTGGACACTCTGAGCAGGAGTCCTCTTCAGGAGTCCAAGGAGCCTCTGTGCTTTGAGGACCAGGGTGCTGGGCCTCACCTTCTTCGCAGTCAACGACTTGAGGGTCTGGGACAGCTTCTAGTACATCGCCGCCCTCTCCAGCCAGAGAAGGTTGTTTATCCGGTTGTGTCCGCGACCCCCTCTCCCCTAGATCACCATCATCATCGCCTCTCTCTGCCATCCTCGGGGTTGGAAGATTTAGTACCCTGCCAATATTCTTCTCGGCTTTTTCTTCTGTCAATTCTATCTAATTTGATGGTTTACATGTATGCCCCTGTTAACGTTACCTATATGTAGCAGTCTGCTTTTGTAGGGGGAAATAGAAATATGATATCTATGATATCTGTCCCAACAGATTGAGACTATGCCCACAAACTCCTCCCACTCTCAAATCTGACTTTGCATGTAAGCATGTGTGTATAAAAGTAAGAAAATGTGTACTGCTATGCTTTATATATTCAAGTATAAGTATTCCATTTTGTAAAACAAAATCAATGTTTTCATTGCCTTGACTTGTTGTTGACAAACGCCGCCGCCGCCACCAGTAACTCTGATCTATTTTCAGCTTTTGGACGCTTACCAGATGGATAAATTCCACGAAACTAAGCCGGGGCCTTCAAATGTACCTTCAGTCAAACTTATGTAAAGTTATGTTTGCACCATCTGCTGGTCACAGACCATATTTCAGACTTGCTGTTAAATATAAACAACTTCTTTACTGTTTATATTTCAACTTGAATTAATATTCTGAAAAAAATAGAATGCTCAAAAGCAAATTGATATGTTTGAATGTGAATTCTACTAGAGAACAAAATGTAATAAAAACAAATGTTCTGGAAATATATACATCCTGATGAGATTCTCAATAGCATTCTTTGTATACTCTTTATATTATTTATTCTATATGATTATAATGTTTATAAAAGAGGAAGAAATCTGAAAGGAGTAAACAGTCCATATCAAGGTTGTTGAATATACCATTAATAGAGGTTGAATTAATGAGCAAGAAATGAATAAAAATGATATTCTTTCTACATTTGCTCTATATTCTATTCTCTTGTATTTACTATATACGTTGGGCACACAATAAGAACATATAAAATAAATAAATAATAATAACATTATAATACCATTAACATTCCTTTAACTGGTGGTTTTTGTGTTGTTGTTCTCATGTGTCATTACACTATGAAAATATTAAAGAGACCTCGCCCGGTTTGCCATGTAAACAAAGAAATGTGATATTGTCTAGTGGAATTTCTCGTTTTAAACCAGTCTTTTAAAGTCAAATATATTGTGTATGTGCCAGAGAGCTCTGCCCAGTGGCCTTTATATGTCATGGCAGTGCAATCCCTCCCAGATATAATTATCCACAGTTACATTATATCATATTACATGGCATATAACCTGACATAAGAAAATGGAATCTAAAGTGTAATATCACATTCATTTGAGTTTTTGATAAAATAAAAATATTTAAATAATATATTCATAATTAATTAAATGTCATTTAATATAGCCTATATATGACGGTGTGTGTGAGTGCCATGGAGTGTGTGTGTGTTAATGTTAATTGTGGACACAGGCCTTTAAGGGAGCCTGAATTTGGTTTAATCCGAAGAGACCAAGAAGAGACACAATTGTTGCGCCATGTTAGCCTGTAAGATCAGATGAAAAATAATGAATACAATTTGCCGTTGCGCTTTAGTTTTTATGGCCATTCTGACACGGCTATATTTTATGGTGGTTGGTGTCAGTAACATTACCCTGCCACATTCTTAAGTGTTTACAAATACATGACTACAACTGCTTTCGCATTACCCCAAATGGCCCCTGGTGCACTTATTGATGAAAGTGCACAGTGCACACGGCTTTACAAGTAAGCTATGAGTCAGACTCGTAAAATAGGAGCAGCATTGTTTACTTTGCGAAAAACAGGTGTAGGGGGTGGTCAAATGTGCACCAACAACAGCCTTGAGGTAGTAGTTTCCACGATAATAATTATGATTAAATCCTTACAACGCCACCCC
>OMKX01008817.1:4263-16106 GCA_900302425.1 Brosme brosme
GAGGGGAAAGGGGAGGGTTCACTTACATAGCCGTAATGCCCGCTCCGAGAGCAGTTGTAGCAGTGAACAGAGTGGTCCATGTCTTTAGGAGTGAGGCCCGTCTCTGGCTTGATGGGAGTCTCAGCAACGACCTAAAAATAGAATGTTATTCACATTCAATATCCATATGATCCAACAGGTATGTGTTTCTGATAAGCAATGATAGAGGATCTGACTGACCAGAATGAGAAAGGTTTCCATTCATATATGACCATTGTAGACCATAAGAAATACTGTATATCAAAGGAACAAACTCACTGTCAAATGGTACTGTCTCCATGTATCCGGGCAGGCCTAGATAACATAAAAAAAGAACTGATATTAACACACAACCCACAAATGTACAAAGGAAGACAATGTACCAGTAGCACAGTTAAAGTTAGAGCTATTGTTTGCCAAGACAACATAACAAAAAATGAATGCTTTCAAGAGCTAAAGGGGAGCATGTTAACACACAAACCCAAAAGCTCCAGTGTCATCATTGACTTAAGATGACGAACTGATGTTCAGGCAGAGACGCATGATGCTACAAAAGAAAAAAAACGGAAGAAAAAAAGAAATCAGAGAAATCAGACATACATCGGCCAGGTGTCCCGTCATCCCACAGCGTAGACAATGCTGATCCCACAGGGGGCACTGTGGGCAGGGCATGTTGCCATGTGGGGGCAGACCACAGTCAGGGCAGTGGCGGTGGGGGCAGCCCCTTTGGCGGTGGCCCTGGAAGCCGCACAGCGAACAGGTGGCTCGCCTCTGTGTGTATGCGGAGGGGAGTTACATTATTTCAGTTAGAATTACACATTCATTTCCAATGCAGCACGCGTGGGTTTTGGTATATTCAATGCAAATATTTGATTGAAGCCTACAAATAAATGTAGTTATTATGGTTTGGAATTCATGTTCACATACATCTATATCAGCATATCATAAAGTTCATCTTCGAAAATATAAATTTGATGTTGGTGACATGAAAGTTCCATACTGTTGGTTAAAGTATGTTAACATGGCATAATTTGGCTTGATGTCATGAGCAGATATGCATGCAAAGTAATGAAAAAGAAATTAGTTACATCTCAAAGTTCAACTTCAGGATTCAGTTTAACTTTTACAGCAGCTTTCTGTGGTACCAGCTGAAACCTTGATATATTGTGTTTAATAGCTGTACACCGATTTTTTTCTCTATATTGTAAAACCAGCCCATATGTGAATTTTGTATCTGGATTTTTATTTAATCCAATAAATGCATGTAAAAAGGGTAGGTTAAGTTGACCACTATTTAAGAATATGGAATAATGCCTAACAGGCTTGTTGGTGTGTGCTTATCAGGGTGTGAGTGATGCTTCACCTTGTGGCTGGGACAGGCCCTAGCCAAGTGTCCCGTCTTGTTGCAGTTGCGGCAGGTGAGAGAGCGTTGAGTTGCACAATAGTATCTTTGTAATGGCCGATCGGTACCAGACTGGATAATGTGTCCAATCACATGAACAAAAAAACAGCCAAAAATTAATTTCTTGATTACGTTTTTTGCAATTATAATCTAAAAGTATCAAATAATTAGTTAAACTCTACACAAATCATGTCTTAACTTTGTTCTGTATATAAGACAATACATTTGAAAAGTAAAACTTGGATTAATACAACTTTTCATCAAATTTCATCAAAACTATTAACACATAAGATTAGTATACCTTGTCTTTTTCCATAACAGCCCAGGAAGGGTCGTCTGATTTCGGACATTTGACTACAATGGAAAGAACGGCAATTGAGAAAAATTTGCTACAGAATGTTGTGCCTTGTATGCCATATCCAGTATTCATACCAAATGGAAATATGCCAGAAAAATGTATGCTTTGTACTCATTTAGAAGTCTGATTGTTTCTTCATTTACCAAAACTGTCAGATTGACTATCAAAATGTATTATTAGCCTAGTTGCAGCCCTAAAGTGAATCATAAGAATTGTACTATATAGGTTGTGCGTCTTAATATTGTTGTCTACTTGTTAACTCTAACAATAGAGTAAACTAAGAATGGGGTTAGTTCCATAACCCCATTTTTGAATATATTTCTTAAGAACCTCTAAGGAGATCAAACATTCAATTATTGTACTCAAGCTATGCTACAGTAGAAAGAGACGTTTTATACAATCGGAACTCCTGTTTGCATGGAGAAAATCAGAGAATGCATTAATGTTTTCTGTGACCCAGTGCTAAGTTACTACCATTCATTTAGATGCATGTCATTGAAGAGCAGGCAGGTGAGCGTGCCCGCAGGCAAATTGAGGACATTGGACCCAGGACCTTTTGGATGGGAACCAATAGATACTGGCTGGCACCGTTTCCTGTTTGGGATTAGCGCTATTCTTGAGTAGGGTCTATCTGCAGCCGGAGCCACTTGGCAAACCACCACTGCCAAACACGCCCACCGGCTAAACACGCCCTTTGCTCCGCCAAACACGCCCATAGCTCGTGCGCGTGCGTGACGTTACAGAACTAATATAAGCCCGCCGCCCAGTCCCGCCGTATTGATTGACTCTAACCCTAACCCTAACCCTAACCCAATTATAAGATAGCAACGAGCAATAGCAATTGGCGTGTTTGGCAGAGCAATGGGCGTGTTTGGCCGGCAATGGGCATGTTTGGCAGAGCAATGGGCGTGTTTGGCCGGCAATGGGCGTGTTTGGCAAGTGGCTCCGGCTACAGATATACCTACTTGCTATTCTTCGCAGATTGCGGAAATTTGTAATGACAATATTTGAGGGTCTTTCCATTAGTGTAGGCTAACAGAGATTCTACTGCACGTAGAGACCCCCATTATCTAGAATATGAAAAGAGTAGCCAAACACTCAAATAAAATGTTATGAACAGCCCTGTCTCAGGTAAAACATGGGAATTTGTGATTGCTATATCTGATTGGCAGGAATTGTGCTAGGTGATGCCACTCTTTACAAATGAAAAAGCATACAACTAAAAACATTTTAGTTGTATATGCAGTATAGTGAGTCAGCTTGTTTGATTACTGTTAAAACAGACATTTTTGAATGAGAAATATTTTGATTTTCCATATGAAGATTAAGATGTCTTATACTACATCGAATCATAATACTCAACCCACCTAATAGGACACAATTCCATCGATCCCAATCACGAAATAACATAATGACTGCATTTTATTAGTGTGAATGGAAGCCGAATCAGCATGAACGAGATGTGTCTAGCTGCCTCACCATCAATTTCAGAGCCATCGTCGGAGCTGCTGCCACTCCAGCAACCTAGGTTGAGCTGGATGTCTCTATCCCCCGTTTGCGCCTCTCCACCTAGTATCATCCATTCCTCGATGGGCTCATCAAAATAATTTAGCTTCTGGTCTTCATTTGGGATTGAGTCTAAATCAGACGTTGGGCTCGGGCAACTGTCACGAGGACCCCCAAGAGTGGAAAAAGGGAAGGCCAGCACCAATGGGGGAGATTGCTCTCTGGTAATCCTTGGGGTCTTTTTGGAGCTACAGGCCTGAGGGTTAAAACTTAATTCCAATTCACTTTCCGAATTGCTACAACCCTCAAAATAAAACGGCACATCTTGGCCTTTTACATCTTTATCTTTAGTTCCGTGTAGTTTAGCGCTGTCCATCATTCTACTGTAATATAATATCTATTGCATTTAGTGCAATAGCGCCATCAAACGACGATTCACGGTTGTCTAACGTCCATATCATTTAGAACAATAGGATTATCTTCCTAAATATATTCTACGTAAAAGTAAAGTTAACGTTGGTCAAATAAAGAAAAACAATTCCGAACATTATAAACTGTATCTACATAAGACACACATAGTAAAAGTTAGCATTCAGAGCAGTCAGCATTCTCTAACCGGCTAGTTATTCAACATAAATAGCATTTACCAGCTAAAGGCTCAGTGGTGACGAAAAATCGAGTGATTTAACGTGTTAAAGTTTCCAGGAAAACGGACAGGCTTGATGGGGGTTTGGATTCTAAGATGAATATTAACTCGTGCTAATATCATTGCATAAGAAACATGAAGGTTTTGGATGGTTAACGCTTAGCCAAACAGTACCTTCCCGGAGTTTCCGAAAAATAAAAAAGCTGGACAACCATAACGAAACCCTTGTTAATGCAGCTCTTTATTTAATTTTTTGCTTCGTTTAATATTTTTTGTGGTATCTATCCAATGTTTGGGAGTATAAATATAACAAAAATGTGTTAGAAAATAGATAACCAGACCACAGGACATGAGTCATTGAGTTTAGAAAATGAAAATGTAGCTTGATTTAATAGTTTTGCGCCAATAAATGTGATTATCACTCATTGTGATTACATTGCGCTGAATGCTGTTAGGCAAATTATTTTGTATCTTATTTAAGTTCCTTTTTTAATAGGCTACATTTATCAGTTTGCCTTATTAATTATTTAACCGCTAAACAACTGTCAAACATCTCTCTTTCACGCAAGTGGCAGCCATGATTAAATAAAACATTTTCATCAGATTTCCCAAACGTCAGAATTACGGGTGAAGTCATTTCGGGACTTGACGGAATCGGCACATTCCTTTAATAGAGCTTATAAATGTGTATTTAAACTAATCGAACACACTTAATCTTTAATATTGTGACAATAAAGTGAAACTAGTTTAGAAAATGCTTCAAATTGTAATTATGTGTTGGAAAAAACATATTAGGAAATACACTACTTACTACACTTTTTTAGAGGCCTATATTGCGTAACACTGCTTTAGTAGAATTGCATTTAGAAAGTAGAATTGTATTTATAGGTTGTTTGCTCTTGAATTTATGTATTTTGCCTTGAAACAATACACATCTTTAATTTTAAGAGGGACATGGCAATTGGTCTAGTAGGTCGATTTGCTTGTTTACCAGGTTGGCATGACAGAGCTGTGAAAAATAAAGGATCTATCTATATATATGTATTAATTAAGGCTTGGTGCATCACTGGGCGGATGTCCCTATATTACAGGTATCATCGATGGTGCATTGCTGGGCGGAGCTCCCTTTATAGCAGGACATTACCACTGGTGGGTCGCTCGTGATTCACTGGGTGGATGTCCCTCTTGACAGCAATCACTGCTGGTGCATCTCTGGGCGGATGTCCCTTTATGACAGGCCATCATCGCTGGGTGGATGTCCCTTTACATCGCTGAGCACCTAACATTACCCCCCAAAGGAGAAAGGAAAAACTCCCATAATACATAAAGGAAGAGACCTTTAGAAGGAATATAGAGTGGGGGATCCCTACTTCTAGGTATGGTTAGAAGTGGTCATTACTCTTTGTGATATCCCTTTATGACAGGCCATCATCACTGGTGCATGGCTGGGCTGACGTCCCTTAATGAAAGGCCGTCATTGCTGGGCGGATGTACCTTTATGATGGGTCATCAGCACTGCTCTTAGCTTGTGCATGTCTTGGTGGACGTCCCTTCATGACAACATCATCGCTGGTGCATCGCTGGTGCATAGCTGGGCGGATATCCCTTCATGACAGGACTTCCTAGCTGGTGCTTCGCTGGGCAGATGTCCCTTCATGACAGGTCATTTTCGCTTGTTTATCACTGGTGCAATGCTGGGAATCTAACACTAGACCCCTCAAATGGCAAGGAAAACCTCCCTTAATTATTAAGGAAAGAACCTTGAGAAGGAATGCAGAGTGAGGGATCCCTCCTTCTAGGGATGGTTGGTTCCTCCGGGGGACCTGAAAGGTATGTGAACGTGTGTGGCCGTCCATGTGAATACCTTTGCATGTTATAATTAACCACTCGTTCCATCAGTTCATAACGCAACCCTTGGTTGTAATAAAGCTCATCAAACTCAGCGTCCTGATTCGGTTCTTGCTGGACATCCTACAACAGACTGCCTATCCATTTCACCCTAGATTAGTTTTTACATGGTCTTTCAAGCCGGATAAGGAGCCTGTTGTAGCTAAGATGCAGAGCCAAGATTTAGAGCCAGCTGTGCATGTCAGGAGAACAACAACCCTTCCCGCACACCTCAACGATAATGAGTTCAGTGGATTTGTCCGGGACAAACCTCCGTCAGCCTGCACGCCAGACGATGAGTTTCTTCAAGGCAGGCAGTCATCCTCCCGTCATCTGCAGACTTCATTTTCAGCAGAGAAATGGGAGGAGCGGTCGCTAGAGGACAGCCCCCTGATGCAAAGTCGCAGCAGTCGTCTACCAGTCCAGAAGGACGGGGAGGATCAACACCTTCAGGCTCAGGTGAGCGAGGCTAGGCCGGAGTGGTCCAGGCACCAGGGTGCACAGGAGACCGCGTTACTTCGAGAGCAGATACAGAATCTGGAATCTAGTCCGGCAGCTCCAGGTCTCCCAAGGTCCAGCCACGCAGAACGCATCACTTCGGTGGCAACCTGCAGCACTTGAAGATGAGCTGGATGGAGAGGAGCTGGCGGGTGGCCTCGGGCCACCACCAGTCCGAACGCACTCCCCACAGCCTGACCAGTTCAGGAAAGGGGACAATGGTTGTCACACCCACTAGTCAGTTTGCCATGTTTTGCCTGAACATAACCGCACGCCAGAAAGACGTCAGGCCTGCTCCTCAGATTCCCAGCAACAGCCGGAGAGATGCCGTCCGGACTCCCCAGAGCGCCACTACTTGCCAGAGTCCTGCCATGGGCCAGGGGGACACTATCACCAGTCCCCAGAGCGTCGCTACGTGCAAGAGGTCCGCAGCTGGCCAGTAGGACGCCATCGCCACTCTCCCGAGCGTAGATACTCGCCAGAGTCACCGCCGCAGGATAGGAGGACGCCATCGCCACTCTCCCGAGCGTAGCCACTCTCCAGAGTACTGCTGCTGGCCCAGGAGTCACCATCGCAACTACATTACTCCATGCCTGTCCTCAACAGGCAGTATGGCCAACCCCACCAACTGGTGCTTCAGCGGATCACAGAGCTTATGGATGGGCCAAACATCACCAGCGGTGATATCACAGTATTCCAAACCTTTGCTCTAAAGGTACGCTCGCTTGTTAGCATGATAGAGCAACTGGGAAGGAAGGGCAAGGTGGAACTGGAGTGTGGCTCCCATGTTTCCAGGCTGCTGGAGAACTACCACATGATCTATGAAGCAACTTCTGCAGATCCATTCAATAGCACATCCCTATTCCAACGCTGCTCGACGTCTTTGCTGGAGTTCGAGATCCAGGTTTAGATGGACATCACCATCACTCGGGCGTAGCAAAGAGACCAACAAGAGGGAACAACACGGAGCAACGGGTTCCCCCAGGGATGCTTCCCCTGGCGCTACCGAAAGTGGGGAAGAAGTACTGTCCCTACTAAGAATAGGGGAACCATTCGCTGAACAACTTCGATCATTTCAAGCAGCTGACTACAGCCCAGAAACGCAGCTGGATCAAGGATAACCACCGGTGCTGGCGGTGTGAGCAAGACCACAGGGCAGCTGAGTGTGACCTGAAGATGGTCTGCAAAATGTGCGGTAGCAGGCACCTGCTCATCCTACACACCATCAATGACCGGAGTCAAGTGAATGCGCCATCCAATCAGCGATCGGCAGAGCGGGGATAGATGTAAAAAGCAGGCGAAGGCTGGTCCAGGGAGCAGATCTCCAAACCTGAAATTCTTGAGAGGGAGAGACTGAAAATAATCAAAATAAGCTATCAAAAATATGTTTTATCTATCTATGTATAGGCTATTTATCGTTTTGTCTGCAGTATGTCTGATCTCTGCCAACCTGTCTCGGGCTTATGGCTGCATAAAAAACGTACCACCCATGCCACTTGTCGTCTCTACCAAGACTTAATTGTTTGAATTACGACCATAAATAGAAGTGCAAAGGAAAAACTCAACTCTGTCTCAAGCCAACTGAAATCTGACCAGTCAAAGCTCAAATGGTCAATATTCTCATCAGCACCCAGGGTGTGCAACTTTGGAACTTTGTTGATATTGTGACATCATCATTTGAAAATCCAAACCGTTATGCCTCCCCACAGCCCTCATGTGTGTTTTTGTGTGTATTTGTCTAAAATGTTTTGTTATAAAAAAAAGAAATATTTTGCAGGATCATTAGAAACAGCAAACTCAGGATCACTGAGTCCATCGGTGGAGGTACTGGTATCCTTCACTGACAAATCCGAGGAGACTGAAAGGTTTCCTGCATGTTGGCTCAGAGCTGGGAGATTACACAATTGTATTTGATAGGAGGATCGAGTGACAAGGCAAGCTATTTTTTATTTAGGTGCATTTAAATGTGGGTTTCACTTTCAAAATAAAAACAGACCAGTAGCCCCTGACCAGTAAACCTACAGTGATTTCAAACAAGGCACAGATTTTTCATGTTATGCCTTCTACCATGTTCTGCACAGGAGAGCTCCTGCTATGACTTATTAATGTAAATAGCAAGGAGCTCTCGGGGTTCATCAACTTTTTTGGGGGGAAATTAACACGGGTAAATTGACAGGCCTCTAAGCATCTATGGAATTATTGAGGACTTTGTACCAACTATAAGGCCTTGATGTGCAAAACAGCAGAAGGCTATTAGGTACTATTAGCATCCATCAAAAAAAATATCAAAATTATATACAGTACATTCATACATTATATTCATGCCAAGTGTACAGCAATAATGTATGAGTACCCCAATTTAATGTTTACTAGATCAATAAAGAAATGACCTATTTAAGAACAATTTAAGATGTACAAAGATGTCTATGCCTATGTGGTCTATGTTTAAACCAATATAAAGACAAAGAAGAATTTGGTATCATAATTATTTAATTTTTCTTTCACACAGAGAAAGCAGCAAACATAAATATGTATTTTTATATTATATTCTTAAATCAGTTATTACATCATAACGTTTTTTTCATTTTGTATCATTACCATTGATAGTTTATATATAATAGGTTTAAAGTTGAAGGGATTGTTTACCACTCAATAAGGACAGCGGGATTGTTGTGCAAAATATGAAAAAAAAATGACAAGAAATCCAAAGACAATCTTTTCTTCCCTTATCCACTTTCACCACTGTAGTGTTTTTATACATTTTTCAAACTCGCTCTTCCTTCCGCTCACTCAAATACCCGTCATCACTGCTTGTTCTGGACACAAACACTAACTACTAGCAGCCTTTATGCAAGATAAATTATGGAATGAATCATAATATATTAACGTATCCGGATAAAAAAACAAAAACAGGGCATCCAAAATCATCAAGAATAAATGAGCGTGTCGTGGTGCGGGTCACTTCTCTGTGAGCGAGAGCTGAAGGATCCTCTCCAACTCCTCCTCTTCCTCCTTGAACCTCCTGGTGACAACAGACCAGCCATTAGTAATGTGGTGTCGCGGTGGTGCGTCACACCAACCTTATACAGCGCTTTTCAAAGTTCTCAAAGACACTGTACATACATTATGATAAAGACCGACTGATATATCGGTTGGCAGAGTTTATCGGCCGATATTGGCCTATCACAGATATATCGTATTGGCGTGTATATTTGCAGATATACGCCAATATGAAAACTTTAGAAATGGTGTCGATTAATAAATGTAATTACCTCTTTATAAATTCTGTGCTGGTTTAACTTCTAAATACTTTAACTGAGCACATCCACGTAAACACTCCCAACACTCCCAGTTTTACATCATGTTCTTTGTGAAGGTTAGTAACTCCTCCCCATACAGTTAATTGGTTCCTTTAGCTCAGGGTTTTAATGCAATGTTGCTGTGGGCCCAAGCATGTCTGGAGGGTGAGCAGCACATCCAGAGGAGCCGCTCCACCCCCAGGACACCACCATATATATCAAATAGCGGCCAGTATCGGTCGGGCTCTAATAAAAACAAGCAGTAAACGTTAATAATACACAAAAGATAAGTAGGAATTAAAGCATGGGAGAGGGGGGGTTGTTAGCTGCGGAAGGCTAGTCTAAAGAGATGAGTTTTGAGGGCCTTTTTAAATGATGACAGTGTGGGGGCATTTTTGATGTGAATTGCAATGATATCCACAGAGAGGGGGCAGCGACTGAAAACGCCCTGTCGCCCCAGGTCCGGCGCTTGGTCCTGGGCATGTGCAGGAGGTTGGCATCAGCAGACCTGAGGCATCGGGAGGGGGTATGGTGGTGGAGTAGGTGGGAGAGGTAGGATGGAGCCAGGATGTTGAGAGCCTTGACGCGTGTGAGTAGAATCGTGAAGTTGGTCCTGTGTTTAACCGGAAGCCAGTGGAGGTCATGGAGGACTGGGGGGATGTGTTCACTTGAGCGGGTGCTGGTAAGAAGGCCAGCTGCAGAGTTTTGAACGTACTGGAGTTTGTAAAGGACTTTGTTTGTGGTGCCACAGAGGATCGGAGGCGGGCAATGTTACGGAGGTGGAAGAAAGCTATTTTGGGGGAGAGGGTGGGATCAAGGATGACTCCAAGGTTATGGATTCGGGTGGAGGGGGTGACGATGGAGCCATCAATATTGAGTGTGAAATCCTGATCGGGGCGGGAGGTAAGGGAGTCTAGGGCAATGATTAAGATTGGCAACGACTATCTCCAGTACTTTTAACAGGAAGGGCAGGATGGAAATGGGCCAGTAGTTATTGGGGGAGTCAGGGTCAAGTCCAGGTTTTTTGAGTATGGGGGTGACTGCGTTAAGCTTTAAGGTGGAGGGGACGTAACCAGAGAGGAGTTGATGAGTGGGCAGAGTGTGGCGAGGCAGGCCTTGATAAGGGTGGAGGGGAACGCGTCCAAGACACTGGTAGCAGACTTCATACTGGTTACCACTGAGTCAAGGGCAGATGTAGAGATTTCAGTGAACGATGAGAAGGTGTGATCCGTCTGCAGTGGGGGTCCGGTTCAGGTCCAGGGGTGCTGGATGCTGCCAGCTCGTTGTGGATAGTGTCAATTTTATTTTGCTAGAAACTTAAGAATTCATTGCATTTGTCCATGGTGAAGGAGTGAGAGAGGTTGTCCATGGTGAAGGAGTGAGAGAGGTTGTCCATGGTGAAGGAGTGAGAGAGGTTGTCCATGGTGAAGGAGTGAGAGAGGTTGTCCATGGGTTAAAGGAGTTTGTTGATGGTGGAGGATCGTGTCCTTGGGTTGTCACGGCCTGACTGCATTACTCTTGAGTAATATTCAGAGCTGGTTGTGTTGTGGGTGATTTTGTAAAGATGTTGGTGATATTGATATGCCTCTGCGTGAAGATTGAGACCTGTATTCCTGGCGAGCTGCTAGAGTTGACGTCCCTTGGATTTCAGGTGGTGCAGCTCACCAGTAAACCAGGGGGCGGAGTGTGTGAAGGAGACAGATTTAGTTTGAATGGGTGCAAGCTGGTCCAGGCAGGAGGAGAGCTCGGTGTTATAGAAGTTGAGCAGTTTGGTCGGAGAGACGTTATGCATGTGGGGTATATCTGAGATGTTTTCGGATGGAATGAGAAGATGGATCGATGGACTTCAGGTTTCAGAAACGTATTGTTCTTTTCTGCTAATAAAGGCTTCCGTATAGTGGATTAATTATAGAAGCGGTGCCAGTTGCTCACGGAATAAACAACATCCGCCACAACTAAAACATGAGATCAAAAGTTCAGCTCCTCGTGCGACCCCTGGTGTCGATACAGCGGAGAGAGGAACTCACCTGTCGATCTCTACCTGCTCACGGCACGACAGCTCCATGGCCAGCCTCAGCTGCTCCTCGAAGCTGGAGAGGGGGAGTCCAGCGGGGGGCTGCCGGGGCGCGGCCACACAGGGCGTGGCCAGACAGGGCGCGGCCAGCGTGCTGTAGGAGGGCGGGGACACGGCGGCCAGGTCGGCGGGCGAGGCTGAGGAGGAGGACTGGC
>OMKX01008872.1:3100-16396 GCA_900302425.1 Brosme brosme
CCCCCCCCCCCCCCAGCGATGCCCTCTTCTGTGGGCCGTCCATGGGGCATGGCGGGGCCTTTGCTGGGAGAGGTGGCTCCATAGTCCCACTGGGATTGTTGCGGGGACCACAGCTTTGTTCTGGTCATTTGAAATTCTCATGGCTTCATGCCTGGCTAGAGAGACATAGCTGCTGTTCACCGAGGCTGTAATAACATGAGTCTGATGTCATCCCAGCTCAGGGTTTCTGCTATTGTTCGCTAAAGGATGGGCTCATTGGCCGGCTTGGCAGAGGCGCCCGCTCATGCCAGCTCTGAATAATTGTCATGGTGGGAAAAAGAAGACATAAAGGATCTTACCATAAAATCCTTTTCCTAAATATATACATAGTACTCCATTATTAAGTTGTGCAAAAAAGAGACGTTTAAGAAGTTTTCAATATAAATAAATTACATTGATTGTAATAATATACCGATTTTGCGTAGGCCTACTTGGAACTGAGGAAAGCTTTTCCCTTTGCGGTGAGGATAGGTCTTTTTTAAATCTGGTGTTTGGTTAATGTGGTGCACTTCCAGCTCCGATTAGTCGTGCACAGTTGCAGAATTTGTATGTATCGTGTCGTCTCAGACAGTATTCGATCCCTGTGCGTTATTGGGAAATAAAGGCCATCACATCAATGTTCCCATTAGACATTATTACTGAGCAAACACTTTACATATGCTGACACGCTGCGTTGTCATGCTTAGTGGATGTTCTCTCGTTATCTATTTGTGTTTGAGGTTTTTCATGAACATTTATAGTTTCTTGATAGACTTTTAAGCCAATAACAGGATACAAATACCCAACACTTTTCTGTTTCAGTTGGCATAGGTAAAAGCTTTACCGCTTACCGCTTTATTTATTTCAGCATGGTAAATGGAATGATTAGCTCAAGTTGATATTCATTTTGAATGTGCTGCGACTAATTCGATTACACTTTTAACTCGGTTGTCTCAAACGACTGTGTGTTCTCTGCCGATCAGTAGAAGTGCGCGACATAGCTGATCAATGAGCCAGTTAATTGTACATTATGCCCTGTTTTGCTCACATCCGCTCTGAAAGATCACTGCAGTCTATTGGGTCAGCATTGTTACACACAATGTTTCAAGGAAGGTGACTGTTATCCAAATATCAACTACGTCAATATCTTTGTGGTGATTATTTGTGTTCTTTGAGCATAATGAGCAGGAATTCTCCATTCCCTTAAGTCAACCACACAGCCAATATTTAACAGTGTGAAGGGTGACTCTGGTCTATGCTGTTAACAGTTTAGCAAAGTGTCAGCATTAATGGTTGAGTCAACTGTGGGTCATATGATTAAAGTGTTGCCAAATTTTTAGCTGTTAAAAATAATAACCTATTTGCTATGATTCCCTGCCAAAGTTCTCTGGTTTCCCTTTTTTACAGAGTAGGCTTCCAAAGTTCATTCTGCCAGTACCAATATTATCTACAGAATGTGATTCAGAACACATTCATTCTTAAATGCTGTAACACCTTGATTTTAAATAACAGCAGACAGCCATTACGATAGGAAAGAAAATCACTGCAGAATGGTAGAGATATCTCATGCTGGGAAAATAACAGCAGAATGAATGGTATGAATAGATGAACAGTTTCCCGCAGCTCAACGGAAACTGCGCTAGTTCCTCTCACACGGTCACATATTGTTCCCATTTTCCCAGATCCATGTTTCATTAATTTAAAGGTAGAGTAATTTATAGGCGTGAGGGAAGCAGATAGAGAGACAGAGAGTAGAGAGAGAGAGAGAGAGAGAGAGAGAGAGAGAGAGAGAGAGAGAGAGAGAGAGAGAGAGAGAGGAAGTGCGAGAGACACAGAGAGAGTGACACACATAGTGGGAGAGGGAGAAAGAGAGAGAGTGAGAGAGAGAGACACACACACAGTGAGAGACAGAGAGAGTGAGAGACACACACAGGGAGAGAGAGAGAGAGACACAGAGAGAGTGAGAGAAAGGGAGTGAGCGACACAGAGTGAGTGGTTGAGAGAGAGAGAGAGAGAGAGAGTGTGGGAGAGAGTGACAGAGTGGGAGAGAGAGAATTAGGTGAAGAGCAGGAAGGGAGGGAGGGGGTAAAGATAAGCAACCAAGCCCTCTCATGGCAGGCGGCCTGATCTCTGGCTGTGGAGTAAAGCTCTCCTCGGAGACAAGACAACATGCCTCAGAGGGAGCGCGAGCCCTTTGGCCGTCCTGCATATTCTACACTAGTGCTCTAGATCACTGCTCTCTACTTAGTGCTCTGCACCACTGCTCTGCACCGCCGCCCTACACCGCTGCTCTACACTGCTGCTCCGTGTGGATGCCGGCAGGTATGCTATGAGAGTCTGCTTCTGCAAACGCACACCTGCCCCGCTCCGACCCACAGGACCCCCGCAGCACCCAGCACAGCGCCCGGACCCACGGCAAGTCAATGATTCTCTCTCGTACAAAAGCTGAGTAAGGTAAAGGGAGATACACCGGCGCACGCGGGGCGAGAGACGGCTGCTCCGCTAAAGTTTCTTTATTTTAACCTGACGTAGAGAAATGTTTGGCTTGGCTCGGCGTTTGTTTGAAACATGGCCGGGGGCGTGTGCATTCAGACTGCAAAGTTTTGTGGTGGTTATTTTGGTGTTTTTTTGTTGTTTGGTGGGGGTTGGCTCTGAGGGGGTCAAGCCACCTTCATCACCCTGTTGCTAAAAATGAACTCCACTATCTAAACAGGAATTACCCTGTTGAGCCTGTTGCTTTATGCGTTGAATTGGTACGCTCTGTGCGGGCTGGACTTTGGACTTTACATTTAGACAGCGGCGGCGGGAAATAAGGGATGGAGATGGAGGACATATTGGAATTTCGAACTATCGGAATTGTTTTTCAACATCTCCCCATGTGTTGCTGCTGGCATGTTTATAGGACATGTCTTTGAGCTCTATGCCACCAAGAGCCTCATATTCCCCCTCTTTGGAAATTGTATTTCCTGCAATACTTTTTTCAACAACAAAACTCTTGCGCAATGAACACCTGTGTTGATCCACTTGAAGAGTAGCTTTTCTCTGCCCTCACCTCAACCTCCTGGTCATGTTTACACTGCAGTGTAACTGCATTGTAAACCAATGGGGGGAAGCTCTCCTCTGGGACCCCTCTGCAGGGTGTAGGATGCCATTCTTTCCTGTCCATATCAGAACCTGTGAAAGCTCTACTTGACCTACAGCTTCTCCGTGACGTACAGCCAGCACAGTACCCCACAGTGCCCCCCTGAAATGTGTGGGTTGCTACACTGGTTGTGGACACATGAGCTATATGGAAACATATATATACATAAATACATATAACATTGCTGTTTATCACTGGTCAAATCTTGAGCAGACATGGTGTCTTTACATCTTTAGTCCATTCGTTTGTTACTGACTTGGGGTTAAGATAATAAAACGATGGGCTGATAAAAAAAACAAAAAACCATTGTTGAATATGTATATTACATTATACATTATCATGTCCACATACAGCAAATCCTTATTATAGCTTTGCGCTGAGCTGTGCTTTAATTGCCGGTAAGCCAGGATTTACAACCGTCATTCTATATTGTAATGATCGTATGCATATTTCATAAGCCCTGCAGTGGATCTCTCCTGCTGATACTGTCATCACGGCTCCCCCTCTCCCAGGCAGGGGGGCTGAACCTTCCCTAGCACCGGCGGTGTCTCCGGTCGGGACGGCTCATGTAAACTGTTGCTAATGCACAGAGCCACGGCGTCGCTGCGGTATTTGTTCAGCAAATGGGGGATGTGGTGAATGCCTTGACAAATAGCTCAGAAGTAATGCGGCTGAAACAAAAGCCTCAAAAGAATGCATATTCATAATTAACAGGGGAGGCTTTTGTGGTGCTCAGAGGGCCCAGTGCAGCGCCGCAAATGATGCACTATTACCAGAACAATGCTCTGCAGGCTGTGCGTGTGCGTGTGCGCGCGCGAGTGTTTGTATACTGCATGTAAAAGTGTTGGTGTCCTTCACTGTCCTTATTTAAAGTCATATGTGCTTTGGTGTGTCTTCTATGTGAACTGCTGTATGTAGAGAATCACTTCCGATGACGCCTATAAAATGCAGCATCCACCTTTTCTAAATGTCAACGCGTACATCTTCTCCTTGCTCTACAGCCGTAGTTCCCCCCTCCGCCGCCTGGTGTCGCTATAGGGCACCAGCTCGTTCTTTCATCCAGCGCTTCTTTAAGAAGAGCACATAAGCTGCCCTTCAGAGCATTGTGTGTTTACTCAAATTCATTATGCATATGCCGTTATCGTATACCCTTGGTACATCCGGGGGAATTTGGTCTGTGCTTGTGTGTGCCTCAGTGTGTGCGTCTGTGTTTTACAGCAGCCTGTTTTCTGAGTTGAACCGCTGCAAAATTCTGGCTGGATTCAAACTGCATTGCAGTATTTACCCTGCAAACATGTTGTCCACTCTCTCTCAGCGTTACTTGGCTGTCTTTTCAAGATTTAATTATTGGACGAAAAAAAAAGAGCTTTTACTGGAAAGAATACCAAAGAAAGAGCTGCAGGTAATGCTAGGTTATGATGGGTAATGCAAGGTAATGCTAAATAATGATAGGTAATGAAAGGTAATGATAGTTAATGAAAGGTAATGATAGCTAATGAAAGCCATGGATAGTTAATTAATGCTAATGATAGGTAATGAGGGTAATGAAAGACATTGATAAGTTAGGTAATGAAAGTTAATGATTGGTAATGATAGTTAATAAATGATAATGATGGGTAATGAAAGGCATTGATAGGTAATGAAAGGCATTGATAGGTAATGATTGGTAATGAAAGGTAATGATGGGTGCACAAGGCATGCATGAGGAGCCATAGAACCAGAGGTACGAGGCCCTCCATTCTTCATAGAGCATCTGTCCTACAGATGAATGACCTGTACAAGCTGCCTCCCAAGCTGCTCCAGTAGACAGTAGACAGCCCAGATAAGTGTGTTAGTAGTGGACACTGAGAATGCTTCTCAGTGGACACTGAGAATGTCATAAATGTTAATCTTCCATAACATATCCTGTTCACTGCTGATCAATCACAGCTTTTCACACATAGATCAAATGTAACACGAGCAGGGTAGGGTAAATGTAAATTGTCTTATTTATTTGAGATGATGCTGTGTGCTTTCATCATAAAAACAACTTGAGAGTTTCCCTGACATGTTGGAATAAACATTAACAGATTGATTATAAAGAAAAAATCTTTGGACCAGAATGACCAGCCCATACTGACTGTGCTGATAAAAAAGAAACATCATATATATATATAGTTTTACTTCAACTTAATTGCTGCTTAAATTAGAGGTACTGTAGGTAAGATCCGAGAGTAAAGATAGGGAGCAGAACAGATTTTGAAAATAAAGGTCCCCTCCCTCTCTGCTCCCTCCCTCCCTAGGTTTCTCCGTCATGAGAAGTGTTGCATTCACACTTGTCATTCACAGGCAATAGTAATTGCCCAATGCGCAATATAGCTAGCATGACATTCAACCACATCACTATTTCACTAGTGTGTGTACTAGGACTAAAGGTTTTCCACAAAGGTATAGAATGGTTATCATGAATGTTAAGCTATATTAATTTATGGTTTTATTTTACTCATCATGATATCAGAATCCCTGGAGGCAATGCAGTATAGTTTGAATAAATATGTACAGACATTCATTCATACAGAAGAAAAATGATACGTTCAATAAGTTGAATGGTTAGGCAAAAGCAAGGGTAACTGTATTAGTCCCTTCATGCTCATAATATGAACTTTTACAGTAGCAACAACCTATATTTACATGAGCAAATATCCATGACTCTTTGTGTAATTAAACACAGGCCATGCACCCTAATCTTGGCTGCATGGCCAGTCATTCATGTCTCTTTAGTTTGCAAATGCCCAAAGAGCTGTAATATTTCTCATGGGCGTCTGAACATCACGGCGCAGTGTGAAAAATGCTTGTGTTTGTTTTCTGTCATCTCAGTCCCTCAGGATGTAATGAGCCGTAGTCAGCACTTAGATAAACCCCCCTCACGACGATAGCACACAGACTTATACAAATAAAAGGCAAAGATCGTAATCATAACCAGGGCTTGTATAATAATCATAACCAACGATTCAAAGACTACCTATACAAAAGAATACACAAGGGAGACAATGCTGGTACCAACATCCCCTTGTGTTGATTGTGATTATTCATGTGATATTCATTAAGATATTCATCATATCATCATCCAATACAGATATAGTCAGTAACCACAACATCTGAACTCTAACTCTACCCGTCCGAACAGCATAGCAGGCCTGTTCCGCCTGACTAACGCAATGTGTGCAGTCACTGAAGCCAAACAGCCGACCGTAGATTTACACACGGCGATGTCTGTTACGGTTATGTAGTCTGTAAACAAACATAAACATTAATACAATGTTAAAAGCAACAGCCGACACCTGTCTGCTTCTGGTTCCCCGTCGTCACTGACATGTTTTTAACGTCCTAGTTACAGCGATGAATGGAGCCATGAAATTGGAATCAATAAAGCGGCTGGTGGGTGGGCAAGGCAGGGAGTGCTGAGCCTCACCGTTTGTTTGTGTGAAATGCAAGCCCTCGGTCATGACCAGGCTTTAGCAGCAACACCCATCCTGCAGTTGGCAGGGGATGGGGTTGTTATGGACACAACATGTGGTCATGGTCCAACGTTCCCCACCAGCAGCCCACTATAAACCCACTCTGATTGATGGATTTGATGAGAGGGTGGGGGTGGTGGTGGTGGTGGTGGTGGTGGTGATGGTGATCCTACACTAACTTCACTTTGTCTTGGTGGTTATCTTCCCCCCCCCTGATCATTCTCTTCTCTCTCTCTTCCCACTACAGCCACAACCAGAGGAGTACATCATTCCGACACCCAGTGACCGGTCAGATATCTCCTGAAAACACAGAGTACACACTGCAGGACAGGTGAGTGAGTGGGTCTTGAAAGCAGCACTGGTCTGTACCGTTGTAAAGGTTTGAAGTTATTGAGCGGAGGCATCGGAAAATACTCCCTGATTGGAGTCAAGGGTTCGGTGTCTGGTCTGCTGCGAAAAGCACAGGCCAGAGAGGAGAGACTGATCTTAAACACCTGGTCCACAGTAACACAGACCCATGGTGGTCCTCATCATACAAACATGAGTTTCCAGTGTTTTCATTGAAGTCGATATGGAGGGTAGATGGTGATGACCCAACTATTGGTCATATATGCCTTTTTATTTGAATGAATTGCCCACTTTGGACACATGGATCTGCTTTTGAAACAATTAGTTAATACAACGCTTTAGTTGATCGACTCAAAAGGCTATTGATTTTCACAAAGAGATGGTAGTCCAAATGATGAATTGACTCATCAAAGTTAATTCATCTTATTTTAGTTGACGTTATTCTTATATCTTACTCTTATGTTGTTCTCTTTGACTATCAGAATAATGATTTGTTAATAAAGCTATAATAATAATCTTATATGAATATGGTCTTATTTATATTATATTGATAATGTTGTAGTTGTTTATGGTTGTCATTTTATTAGAGGAGATTTGCAGGTAATTGGAACCTGTCCAGCAATGTTCAGTTCACTCCAGTTAGGATTATACATTTGAAACGCTGGCATTAACACAATTGCTATGTTATTATTTCTATACCTGCAATAGGCATTTGACTTTAAATAGGCAGCATTCCATTTTAATTGGTCCACTTAGTCCAGTAAGTGCCCAGAGAGGCATGATTTGCTCTGTCAGTCAACAGAGTGCAGTTCAAAACAGTTGTCTATATTAGTTATTGGTCATGTAGTTATGTGGAGCCAGCATGTGTTGTGTTGTGTTCGAGAAAACCCTATGGCAGAACAGGTGTGCGATCCTGTTTAATCTAGCCAGCTTTAGAGGGTATAGTATTTGACCTCCACCCTCTCTGTGATTAGGAGTTGTGTACAGTTAAGGTGGAGGTTTATCTCCACTCTCAACGGAAAATTCGGTCCAACCCTGTGCCTTGCTCTCTCGTCTCTGTGTGTTCCAGCCACACGAATTTGCAAACCACCCGGAGGGCAAAAGTTAATACGTAACTCACGCGCATACTTGCAATAGTAACATTATCGCTCTGTCGGCTCATAATACCACAGCTGATCTCTTTAAGCTTGTCATCCTGAGAATAGATTGAGATGTACCGAGGATGTGAGAATGTTTTATTTACTGAGGAATAGCTAAGCTCTGTCATGATTACCCCGGCTCACTGCTGCCATATTTCACTGAATTGTTACTTTCCAACTTCTCAAGGGCTCCTCCTTTTCCCATTGGGTTTTTGAGTTTAGATTGCCCTTATAAGGGCTTAATGTTGCAGAGTGTCATTATTAAATATGGGCCTGTGAGAATAGACCTGTATGACCCTTTGAGAATAGAAATACTATTTATATTGGAACAGCTTGTTCTGACAACTTCTAACGGGGAGATACCCTTGTGCAAGGGTGTAAACAGTGAAGTTGTAATACATCCTACTGGTATTTCTAATCTTAATAAAAAAAAGAATGAATCTTACTTCAAACATGATGTCATGAATCATGGATGATATGCAGGGAGGACCTGCAGCCATGACGCTGAATGTAAACACGCAACATTGAAGCTGCACGCGCCCTCATGTTGTTCACTTTTGATAGACCCACGTGGTCTAAGTAGGGAAGTAGGTTTCCCAGAGTCCCTGGGAAAACATCTAATGGTGCAGACCTCCTTTACTCCTAAGGGAAGGTTTAAAATTGAGGTCAGAGAGGGTAGAGTCGATTCTGAACTTCTTTTCAATTATTGGCAGAAGCTACATTGTCCTGGGGTCTTTGACTTGGTTATTGATTACTGCACTTTGAACAATATATCACCAGTCCCCGACTCCCCAGGTCCACCTGCCGGGTGAGAGGATAAACTGTGTCAGTGAGTGGGAGGGAGAGAGGGGGGGGGGGGGAAGGGAGAGAGAGGCGCTATTTGATGTTAAACATCACCCCTCTCTCGCCCAACAGATCTCCAGAGGATCTGTTTGAGTGGCAGCGGTGGTAAACACTAATAAATCTCCTCAGAAAAAAAAGAGAGCCCTTGTCGTCATAGCAATGTCCCACAAACAAACAAAAATCACTGGCCTGCCTCCAGCATCAGGAGCAGAGCGTTGCTATGCTGTAATCCATAGGTGATCCTCCCCGCTTAACAAAGTTCTACCGCTACTTTTTAAGCATTAGTCTCATCGTCTCAAAGGCCCAGCCCTTCTCTCTCTTTTAGCCTTTATCTTCATTGGCTTGAATACAAAGCAGAAATAGCAGGAAGATGGTGCTCCTTAAATCCCCCCCCCGTCCCCCACGTCTGTCAGAACAATGCAGGGTTTCAATGGCGGTGCTGTCGTAGAGGTCACACGCACCGTTTCCTGTCGCAAGCAAGCCATCAAAGCCAGGAAGACCTTGGCCTTCTGAGTCATCCAAGTGCTAAATACTATTGAACACTATTGGGCCATTGCCATCACACATTTTCAGTACTTTTCACTGCAGACCAAGTATACAGTAAAGATTCTATGAGAATAGTAGATGATGCTGATTGAGGAATAGGTGGATTGGTTTAGTTACTCTTTCTTTAGACACTCATAATAGACAGTGATTGACTGCAGTAGAGGTGTGACATTTTGCAGGTTTAAAAGGATCATGGCTTTTGTTATTAAAAGCAAACACATGCAGAGGTTTAACTGAGCACAATGCAATGGGTGGAACTTTCCATACATCATAGACTGTTGGACCTTCCCAGGTCAACATGTTATTGTTCTCCCGGGTTGCGGTCACATTTTCATCCTGCTTCTATCCAAGCTGTGTGAGCAACCCGAGCAGATGTAGATGTTGACATAATTCACTATGTGGCTGTGAAGAGGTGAGACATTTGCAAAATGATGCATCGCTCCGTGGCCTGTTCTACGTGCATTCCACTTCAACACTTCCATTATATACATGAAATCAACATGACACATCCTTGATATACGTGCATTACAAAAGTTTCCCCATGTTAACAAAAGCAACACGTGGTACAGGGTAGATGTGTCATCCTTCTAAAACCCAGGGTCTTTGGACAGACAAGCATATGAGCTACTAAGCAAATGAGGTGTATTGTTTTGCTGTAGTTTTTAGTCTACAATACAATAGCGGCGACAATGCTCTGCTTAACGTTTGCTGCTTAAACCTTTCCTGCTCCACAATGCAGCACATCCCCGCGGTCCTGCATCACAAAGATATAGATTTTTTGCCTTCCTCCATTAATTCTTCAGCATCTATGCTCACAACACTGCGGGCATGCTGGACTCCACAGTTGGCTCTGATTCCTGCTTACCTATCTTACAGCAAGGACCTCACTTCCATCTCGGTCCACGGAAGTGTTTTAACAATGGTTGTTACAGGACCATAGAGAGTGCTTAATATGAAAACTACAGCAAATTACAAGATATACTTTTTTTATGCACATTTTGATTTGTATAGGACGTGTTCTATTTCTGCTACATCGATTATTTCATTCTAGAAATTCTGATGATGACGTGAAATGTGATTTGTAATGAAGATACATACACAAACACACAGACTGTGTGTCCTGCCATTTGTGTGTGTGTGTATCTTGTTCAATGATCTATGATGATTGTAACTCTTTGTCTGAGCAAGGCTCACTGGAGTGCAGCGAACAGACAGCTCACCAAGTGTAAAGCCCTTGGCTCTTTCGGGGATCGCGGGGCAGTGGCAGGAAGGAGTCACATCCGCCGTGATCTGACAGCTCAGGCATCAACTGTATTTAACTTTTTCTGAGCCGTGCTGACAGAGATGATGAAGGATGAAGAAAGAAGTCCCTTTGATACCTGCCCACTCGGCTCATTAATCTTTCTGCTGTGCTCTGCCCCCTACTACTCCCCTGTAGGATAGAATCCCGCATGTCCAAGCAACTGGCCAATCAGAGGACCCCCAGTGTGGTCAGCCAGTCCTCAACGGGTGTCCCGTCAACGGCAGTGGACTCCACCGCAGGGTCCAGGGTGAGTCACATGATGCCACAGCCTGAACTTCAATTCAATTCAATTACACTCATACATAATACATAGGATTTGTATTACAACCGTTGATTGATCTGACTCAGGATATTCAAAATCACAAGCAATTGTACTACTCCGAAAAAATAAAATAAATGCGGTGAACAATTTCTGTTTTTATAGTTCTCCGAGTGACTGTTGGTGCTGGTGGGGACCAAATGGTTTAATATGCGCTAGTATACCACTCGGAACACTTGCTCATTCTGATTAATAGGCTTCGACCGGAAAAGAATGGCTATTTTTCAAGCATACGGGAACTCAATTACAAAACTCTCCAGGGGCCGGACATTTCTGCTGTATGGTAATCTATTACGGTAATCCAGGCATTTGAATCAAGTAGAGGAGCAATTATATTGGGCGGAAAAACGTTTTTGGAACACTCAAGGCAGTCATTGTTTGAGCCTTATTATGTCATGCTCATCAGTCTTCATTTTGATTCATATAGTTTTATTTTAGTTTAAATTGTCATAGTTTCATTTAAAATGCAATGACTCACTGTGCAAATACTCAATCCTTCGGAAGATTTGTGCGGGACCAGTGATAATATGATATTGACCATGATATTATGATATCGTAAGGTGATTTTGTTATGCATTTGAACTACTAACGGTGGGTGACCCCTGCTGTTAGCCAGCCAGTACAAGCAGAATGCCAGTGCTATAAGGCCTTCCTGCTTGTCTGAGATAAACTGCACTCCGCATAGAAGTTGTTTGGCAAATGTCCACACTTTAGTCAATTATATACAGCCTTCGCTTGACGGACCCATGCTATCAAAGCAGGAAGTTGGAAAACATACGCATGCATTCAGCCAGTACAGAAACAGGAAAAAAAGTGCAGAAAAGTTCCTATGCGGAAGGGAACAAATCGGAGACAAAACAGACACACACTGTAATATCCGTTCAAATTGTTGTGCTTTTAGGTGGGTATATATACATTTATATACATATCTTTTGGTACTCTTTTTACGCAAGCAGTGTGCAGAAAAAGAGAGTGAGAGAGCAATAGCAATCATTAGTCAGCTTGAAACTGCATTTTCTGGAACGGTTCATAAAGAACGTACTAACGATCTCTCAACAGAGCTCCGTGTAGAGGCTGAGATCGCTACATTGTTTGGTTTTTTGCCCCCAAGTTGCAGAACCTCAGGGGCTCCGGGAAAGTCCACAGCTTCGGCAAGCGGGACCATGCGATCAAACGCAACCTCAACGTCCCGGTGGTGGTGAGGGGCTGGCTCTACAAACAGGTAAGCCCCTCCTCCGCTCGCCCGCAGCCGTCTCTAAGAATGATGGACGTGGCCGTGCGAGGCGGCGTTCCCTCTGTGTAGATGTGTGTGTGTGTGTGTGTGCCTTTAAGCACACATTAATCAAAAGTAAACATGACGCCGTCGCCGCCGCACTGTGGAATGTCAAGTGTGTGTTGTGTGACTGATCGAAAGTCCCTCACGAGCCTGGTGCGGGCCAGGTGGAGGTGAGGAAACCCCTCTGTTTCAGAAAGGCTCTATTGGATTTCCTGCAGCACTGTTCCATGTCACCTTCAATGCATGAGGGTTGGTTAAACAGGTGGAGGAACTGTAATCACGGCTCCTTATGGAACCCCCCCCAAACATTATTGATAGACTGGGAGCACAGAGGACTCATATGAGAGTTTATCCTCGTTGAGTTTTTAGGTTGATGATGATGTGATATTGATTGTATTCATAATTCTACTACCATATCATTTGTTGATATCACTGAGTATCACATGCACACAACTGATTGTGTGTGCTTGGATACCACATATTTTGGAGAGAATGCGGATGGCAGATCAGATAACAAAAAGGTGAAATCGGTCAAAACAAGCCAATTGATGTGTGACGTTCGGCTCAAGTTAGCATCCCACCCGCAAATGACTTTGACAGCACTGGCATTGCACTGTGTAATTAGGCCTGCATTGCTTCCAAGTGCATGTTAAATGGAACAGAAAACACCACATAAATTGCTAAAATGCTTCCTCTCTATTGAGTTGGAACAATATGAAAAAAGCCTAATTCTGTGTAAATGGTCACTTCATTGTAGGTTATTTTTTCAGATATTTAGGGATGCATCCCCTACTCGCATTTGAGTTTCCTAGATGTTGTTTTGATTTGATAATTGGTGGTTTTTAAGAGCATATTGGTGTTCCAG